>CABFVZ010004290.1:0-34920 GCA_902151445.1 Timema monikensis
CAGCAATAAAAAACATGTCAAAATGAAAAGTGTATTAATTCTTCAATAGGCGCCCATCGCGGTAACGTAAATCCAGAACGTTACACTAGGGATACTCTGAAATATCAACTGATTCGGATTGAAAAACTATATGCTCCACCCAATGTAAATTTTTTTTATAACTATTTAAGAGACGGAAAAACAATCCTCCAAACGGTAGAAGTCAAATGTATTACATCCATGTTAATTATAATCTTATCAAAAACCCATAAATCGAACTTGTGAAATAGTAGTCGCCATCTTCAGAGTGCACTACCAATGATGAGAAAAACTTTTATCAACATATTTAGCAAACATTAATTTTAAACACAATTTAAAATATGACGTCACATATTGGTACAATATTTTATTTTTATTTATTGACTGAAATATTTTAAAGATAATAGGATATCATTGAGACAATAGTTTAAATTTTTTTAGTAAAATATATTCTTTTTAAATTTTGTTTGTATTGAATTATATGGTATACATTACATAGCTATATAATCTATCTATATTATAATTATAGAAGGCCTCACTCATTCACTCACTCACTCGCTCACTCACTGTATTTCCCCAATCACTGGGAATGGAAAATTGAGATTTGGTGTCAAGGTTCCTTTTAGGCCCTAGACCAGAAATGAGAAGAGATTTCGCGAAATTTGACTCTTATAGGGTTATAATGTGGTTGATTTTTTTTAAATCATCCACCAATGAATCTTTTTAACCAGTGTTATTCATGAAAAAAAAACCGTAATTTTTATAAAAATTAAGAATAAGGGTATAAAGGATAGAAGTGGTAAAAGGAATAAAAATGTTAAAACGTGCCGAAAGCGCTAAAAGGATGAAAATAGTAGAAAGTGTGAAAGGGCAAAAAGAGTTAGACGGTTGAAAAGGTCAAAAATGAAAAAAGTAAATATAAAATGGTCAAACAGGGTAAGAGGGTAACATAAAATTGGTAATTAAAAAAAACTAATTGCAGGAGCTTTTGACCTCTTAGCTCCTTTATAACTTTTTATACATACTTAGCCATTTTTCCCTTATTGACTTTTAAAGCCCTTTAATCCAATTTTACCCTTTTCACTCACTCTTTTTTTTTCTAAACTATATTTGATTGGTATTAATCGTTACCATTTTTGCAATTTTTAACCGTTTTACTATTTCTACCCATGTACACAGAAAATTAATTCATTCTAGTTGATATGAATCGCGAACTATTTAAAAGTATATACAAATGTTTGGGTTGAAGTGAAATAGCTATTTGTAATTGTAATTTTGTAATTGTAATTTTGTAATTGTAGGTATTGAAATTTCACTACGGTGTTCACTAAAGAACATCATTTATCCTTATTTAGAGCTATCTCTATCCAGTCTACCTCATTACACACCCTCTAACTTGAGCTAGTTCAATCCAGTCCACCTCTTTACACCCTATCCTTATCTTGAGCAAGTTATATCCATTCCACCTCATTACAATGTATTATAATCTAATTGTATCCAGTTTACCTGAATATACGCTTTTTTATATTATGAATTAGTAATATGTAATCTGCTTCATTACACCCTATCTCTCTCAATTTCATTCTAAAACTACCCTTTTATATGCATTTAGGTAGTTGTTTATTTGAATGTTTTATTTCACCACGTGTGAAAATATTCGCGATTATCTGGAGATTTAGATTAATTTTTTTCTTAAGTCAACAATTCGAAGGATAGTTTGATGTGATTTCTATCTATCTGAAGCTGGACATGAACTCGGCCACTCAAATGGGCTAACACATTTTGCCGGGAAAGTTATTCTCACATACCTTACGGGATTAATTAACGTGTCTCAATCAACATGGCACCGGGTGACCTGATGGTCTAGGGGTAAGGTGTCAGACTTCTGTGCTGGCGGCCGGGGTTCAATACTCGGTCCCGGCACAGATTTATCTGATTACCAAACCCTTCCTTCACCTCTGACAAGACATCTTGTGAATGTGGGGAATGCCAGGCCTCCACCGTGGTTCGGATTCCACGTTAAACTGTAGGTCCTTCATTTCATCTCACAATCACCCTACCATTACACATTAGCGTAAGTGCGTATAACCCGAACGGGTAGTAAGACGCTGTGCTAATAATAATAATAACATGGCACCAACGGCTTTAACCTTGGAAAGAGAGATTATGCAATGGATTACTATCCCTCAAGAAAAAACCGTCTGGGAACGGATACACGATCGTTGGGGTCTTAAAGCGAGCTCTTTCCACAAGAAAATAAAGGTCGACACTAATGGAATCGGGATAAGGAAACTAGAATTAACAAGAGGTGTTAACCAAAGGTGTTAGCAAATGTATTATAAATAATTTTAAATATCATAATAAAGTTGAAAGTAAAGAGATATATTTAATTTAAGATATAATACACATATATTTATTTCTTAAATATATTGGTTCAAGTTAATATTGATACATTTTAAGAAATGACAAAAAAAATAAAAATCATATATGGTAATTTGTAAATCTAGAATACTATAAATTAATATGTCTTGGACGAATTGATATTAGTGTTTTAAAAACAGAAGCAATTTGTTAGCTTACAGCTATGCAATTATGTGTATTGATAAAACGAATATGACAAATGAAAAATTGAGCAAAAATGCTAAAATCCAGTTCAAGAGCAATTTAATGTGATTAAATTGATAATTTCAATTACGCACTTGAGCTACTTTGAATATAAATGCAATAAAAAAAATTTTAAAGGAGATTATTTTATTAATTAATACAAGTGGAGTTTGTATAAATGAATAAAATGTCGTTAAATTCAATTTAATTTAACTAGAAATCATAATATTTGTATCAAAACCCCATTGTACTATTTCAATTGCATAACTGTAATCTTACACTTGGTTTCTTTATTTAAAACACATCAATTTGTTTGAGTCATCCTAATTTCTAGTATTCTGGGTTTTCAAATTACGATATATGACTTTTATTTATATTGTTAATTCATCCAATGTATCAATATTAACTTAAACCAATATATTTAAGAAAGAAATATGAGGGTCTTATATTTAATTTATTTTAAGACACATCTTGAATATGTGACGTGATTTGAATTACTTAATCCCTGTAATTGGCAAAAGATAAATTAAATTATTGTATAATACATTTAACTTTATGTACATACATATATATATATCCGCATCACTCTCATAATAATAGGATCTCTCCATGCTAACCGAAACTTTAAACTTTGAGTTTGTGTGTTTTTTGCATATTTAAAAAAAAAAATTGTGTAAAACATCTTCTTTAATAAATATATTTGCTTAAAATTGGGTCATTCTTTTAGAAACATCCTGTATTTTTCCATTTTTTTTTTAACTTAGAAATAATTTTAATATTTTTTTTACGTCGTAAACCTTATCAGTTTCTATACTTTCAGTGACTAACATTAATTATGTATAGACCTATATATTTATTCTGAATCGTCACGTTCAATTATTCTTTTTACCATTCACACGCATCGGTAAACACGCCACTTAACGTTTAGCTATTCTTTTCTGATGGATCATATAGCCCAGATATTATATCTGTTAGTTACAGTTGTAGCTGCATTTAAATATATTCTATAAATTGAAAAAATGACACTTGGACATGAGAAACAAACACAGAAATTCAGATTCTGCCTTAAAGAATGAATAATTACCCCGAGCAATGGAATATTCCTGGGTAGCTTAGTGGTTAGAGCAATGTTATGTTAAGCCAAAAGTACTTTCTTCAATCCCCGCGTCTAGGTGTCATTTTTATTGCTTAATTATGGTTTACAAGGAGGTTTTGACTAAAATTGTCAATTGATTATATTAATTTTTTATCAAACTTATCTTACGACGAATATGTTAATACGTTTGATTTAAATAAATGGTTCCAAACCTGGAGTGTTTGAAGGAATTTTGAGAGGAACGTGGAACATTTAGCAAATAACGTTAAAAGTCTTCAAAATACATTAAGTTTATTTTTCCTTGTGGTGGTGATAACACTGCTTACCATCTGTAACTAGCCCATTAGTTTGCCAGTAAAGAGTAAGACGCTCGTATGTATGCACGTGCTTATAAGTCCACAAATCTTGAATTCCCCCCCTCCCCCGCCCCCCCAGCATTTCAAATTTCCGTTTTCTACAACACTTAAAAGTTGTTGATTATTATTAATTTTTAAACTTTTTCACATTTGCCACCATAAATTAATTTATCTATTTCACAATTATAAGGTTACAATTTTGATTTATTGAGCTATCGGGAGTTTTCTTTATACCCATCGGTCAATTTTTTTATTCATCTTTTTTTCATTTTTTTTAAATATAGGAGCCCCATTTCCTGGAAACTCATTTTAAAATTTCCCAATTTTAGAATTTTCCTGTTGTATGGGCAATCTTACTACATTCCCACAAAGCAAAATTTCAAGTTAAAAAACCCAGGGGTTGGTAAAATACTGTCACGATTGAGTCAGCGAGTCACACAATCTTCATTTCTGCTCCTGTCCACCCTTTTAGTAGAGAAAAATAAAAAAAAACCTTTCTGATATGATTAACCGAATTCTAAAAAGGAATCTTAATTTTAAATGTCAAGGCTCTATGTCAACCGGTGCAAAAAAATACACCAGGAAATTTTGAAAAATTTCAACTACAATTTGTTTCACTCCTTAGAGGTGAAAATTTACAAAACCCCTTTTTATCTCTTGTCTAAGGCCTAAAAGGAACTTTCATGTCAAATTTCAAGTTTCCTGTCCCAAGGGCTTGGAAGATACAATGTGACAGAGTGTCCGACCGAGGGACCGATCGAGTGACCTACCGAGTGGCAGGCTTGGTGGCAGACCGACCGACCGACCGATTGACCGACTGACTGACAGGCCAATTGACTGACTGACTAACTGATCGAGTGACTGACTTCTACCTCTTATTAGGCCCTTTATTAATCAAAACACAGGAGCAATATTTTGAATTGATTAATTTATGTTGTGCTCCATATTCTGCAAGTAAATATTTATAGACCCTAATTGGTTGTAGATGGTATGGTTGAAGTTCATTAAATAAACAATTGAAATTCAGTAAATAAAGTCAGTAAAAGAAATGTATTGTTTTGTCAAATATGGTAATGAATATACACTTATCTAGGTGGTATGGTGCGTCATATAGAATTAAATTAATATTGTTAAAATTTGTATATACAAAAAAACTCAAAGCTAGTAGGTTATAAAATACGCAATCAATTTGGTTTAATCATCGATTCTTCTTTTTTTCCTCTTCTGTATTTTTAAATATTTGCCTTTGGTCAGTATTTGGACGTTATAGTAGCCATATCAAAATGCTCTTTTATTGATGGAAATAAATTATCACGAATCAGTTTTTTTTAAATGATTGACAATCATGTTGCTATCATTAATTCATATTTAAATTAACGAGAGTGAAACTAATTCACGTTAAAATGGTTAGATAGTAAATTTCACGAAAATATTTTATTACGTTTTATTTTTTGCATGCGTTATAAATTAAGAAAATGCTTCAATAAACTTTAAGTATGTTTTTATAATCATTTTAATGTTCTATGAAAAAGATTTAAATCACGTCTAACAAACTTTCTGTGTGTTTATAAATAGAACAAAAGTTTTAGTTGGTGCTGTTGATGTCACAAATTATCTAAGTATTATTATTATTAATAGCACCGTATCTTACTACCCGTTCGGGCTATACGCACTTACGCTAATGTGTAATGGTAGGGTGATTGTGAGATGAAATGGAAGACCTACAGTTTAAAGTGTAATTCGAACCACGGTGGAAGCCTGGGCATTCCACACATTCACAAGTGAATTATCTTATTAATATTAGAGTAGAGGATTATTAACCTTTCTTATTTGGCATGGATCATAGTTATATATATGTATATACTCAATTTTTTAAGTCTAATACTTCAGTGCACACTACTTTTGTTAGGTTGTGTATTTTAATTCAAATTTTTATTCTATTCTTATTTTTCTGTAAGTTTTAAATATAAATAACTGGAGAGAGTTAAGATAAGTTTGGTGTATAGGTTGGTTGGAACATTGTCAAAGTTTAAGCACTCGGTAAAGTAAAACACCTTTATTTCACCAAATATACAGGGTGTTCTAAGGTTAGACGGCTAAAGTTTGGGACGTGGTAGTGAAGTTTTAAACTAATTAAACGTGTATTTAAGAGATTTGGTCGTTTTATTTTCCTTTTCATGTAAACAGCAAAAAAACTAATTAAAGATAAAAAAAATTGCGTAGGTCTTCGGGCAATGTTAATTTTCCTGGACGATAGATTGGTGGTGCTGGTCCGTTGGTTTGACGTCTGCGTTCACCTCACTTAACGCCACTATTTTTTTTTTTTTGTATGAGGAGCTCTCAAGCAAAAAGTTTTAGTAGTGTTTGTTAATAACCCGCAATCATAACGACAGAGGATAAAGCAAACGTGCGAAAAAACAACAGTAGCACAATGTCGGTTAACCACTCGTTCTGTCTTTGAACAAAATAAATAAATATAATTTATTTTTATTTCTACTTTTTTTTTTTTTTTNAGGATAAAGCAAACGTGCGAAAAAACAACAGTAGCACAATGTCGGTTAACCACTCGTTCTGTCTTTGAACAAAATAAATAAATATAATTTATTTTTATTTCTACTTTTTTTTTTTTTTGCTATTTGCACGAAAAACAGGTAAAAACTAGCAAATCTCAAAAACCCATTTTGAGTTAGCTTTTTTTTTTATCCAATACCACTTCCCAAACTCTATCCCGGGAAGACCATGTATAGGCAGTCATAAGTATTAACCAGACTCTGCTCTCCCATATATTAAATAGAACTAGAGTTTACATATATTTCTGTCAATCAGCATATTAACTGGACCAAGACTTAAATCTATACCCTTAATTTACAAGTAATTCGAGTATATAATACTTCAGACCTAGCTACCATAGATACAAGTTTTAATCAACAAATTGTTACCATTAGGTAATTTTCAATGGCTTTTCTTGCAAATCTTACCTAAACCCTCCTACAAACACACACATAAAATCCACTGGTCATACCTTATCTAACTGCTGGTAAAGCTATTTGACTTTTTAATTGTTCATACGTCAAGTTATGTGACATTAAGCGGTCACTTCCAATAGATTAATCTATTACCTTAAAAATTGCACTGATATAAAATAAGCTATTCTCCATCTTGGGCGTATATTTTTTATATTACTACCCGCCTCGGTGGCGTAGTTGGCTAACGCGCTAGTCGTGTTGAACCCGACTGCTGGTGATGGGGAGATCGAGGTTCAAATATCGGTCGGATGAACTGGGGAGGGGGTTCCTAAATGGTTTTCCACTCTCCCTCCACGCAAATGCGGGTTCACTTCCTCTAATTCAACCTTACCAATTCCTAATCCATTAGCGTAATTAGTACTTAAAGCGTAAAACCCGAACGGGTAGTAAGACGTGGTGCTAAATAATAATACGTTTTAGATTACTAATAACCCTTCATATGAAAATGAAACTGTATCAATAAAACTTTGGTATAAAACAAATACATAATTTAAATCATGATTTAAAGAAAATGTAGATCACATTCCCCATGTAATGACGAAACTAAACTCTTAATATATTCTTAACTCACCCACTAAAAATGGAGTCTTAACAAATTGGACATTTGTCGTTCTTCCCCTATGGAAAAACTTTTTTGTATAGGAAATTTTGTTTCTACCTAGAGGAAATACAAATCGTGCTTACCTTTCCCTTGGTACTTGCCCCACCTACCCTACACAGGACTTCACCTTATACCTTACATTAGGGGGGAGGGGAGGGAGTTAGGTTATCCTAATCCCCCCCCCCTCTCACCTATCCTCCTTAGCCATAGTAGACTAACTCCCTCCTCCCTTTTTCTGCCACATAAATTACTAACCTCGAGCACACAAGTCTGGCAGGCAGGCGAGCAATGCAGTCTTCTCTATATGTGTATGTGTTCTTGTACACCGAATAACCAAGTCAAAAGACGACAATTTATATTACATTTACTTTGCTTGTGGGGTTACGCTAAAAAGGCGTCTTTAAAGAGGGAGAAGTTAGTGGACGAGATGAGGTTGAGGAATTTTGAGGAAAACAAGTTCTCGTAAAAGTAGATAACCCCATAATGAACCCCATGGAATTAAAATGTTGCATGAACAAGAAAGTCTTTTACTTGAATGTGAATTCTACAAAATAGTCTCGTCTTTACTCTATACTGCCAAACGACAGCAACGTACTTTGAACAAATAAAAGTGATTAATTTAACTCGTATCATCTCGGGAAAATATAAATGTTACTACACGAAAAATTGTACATACGTTTTCATATAATATCTTTTTGCATGAAAACAAAATTTTCAAAATTATTTTAACAGCTTGGTCTGAATTGTTTAATATATATTTCCATTTTTTTTGACACATCAATGATAATTTATCCTGTATACATAAACTCATATCCACGACAGTGGCCGCATAGGCTAAGGCACCACTCATCAAATATATTAGACTGCCGAAGACCAGGAGATCGGAGTTCGATCAGGTGTACTGAGTTTGGTTTTTCACTAAATAGTATTCCAAACTTCCTCAACGCAAATGCAGGTACACTTACTCTGAATTGAATCTTCTTATCTCTAACACATTAATGTAATTAGTATATAGGCGTAGAGCCCGAACGTTTAGTAAGAAGCGGTGATAATAATTAATAAATAAACTCAGATATTTATCCACTCTTTGTATAAAAATTGATAGCTAGCCCAAATATTTGGTAATGTTTATTCATTTTTTATTTTTATACCATAATTTCTTGGTGTTCTTTAGCATTTGTTTATTACTAGGCAAATTTGTTGAATGTAGGATAATACATATTATTATTATTAGGTGTTCTCTCTTACGACAGGGCCATTCGTTTTGTCAGTGATCTTAGACATCATATGCACCCTGTTCTCTGCCTTTTTATTTATCTTTCAGAACGTCCCTCGTTCCTTAAAGTTATATAAAATTTGAATTTTTCTTCCTAATCTTCTATTTCATTCACCTTTCCTTCTATGATGTCACGTAGAAGACAGTATCTTCTAAGAACGTGTCCAATCAAGTTTGATTTGCACACATTTTAAATGGTTCTCTTTTCACCCAATCTTCTTAGGATTTATTAAGGTGTCACCCTTCCTGTCCACTTGATCTTCACAAATCTTCTCCAGCAACACATTTCCATCTTACTAAGAATCCAAGTGTCTGCTTCATACATCATGATGATCTAAATCTAATATTTCATCATTTTCTTCCTCAATATCAAACCCAACTTTCTGGTTAGCAGTAACCTCTCCTCGTTTAAGTATTCCTAGGCAAGGGTGATCTTCGACCCAATTTATTTGGTGCAGTAGCCAATGGTGATCTTAGACCTAATTTATTTGCTGCAGTAGGAATTATTTTTAAACAGACTATTTGGTACATGGATTGCTCTTTTTCCCAGTAATTGGTTTCCAATTTTGATTTTCAGTGAGCCTTTTTTGGAAATCACAATCATTTTTAACTTCTCAATGTTGAACTCCATGCCATATATTCTGCAGATCTCCTCCACCCAGTCCATACAATACTTCAACTCTTTAAATATCTATATCAATGCTATATACTCTGCGTATTTTATTGTGTTAGTGACGCATCCTCCTATTCTCAAATTGCCACGTCCCTATAGGGCTTCCCTGACCAGCCACTCTCCAAACAAGTTTAGCAAACTGGGTAACAAACAGCGTCCTTGTCTCACTATTCTTCCTATCCCCACGCTGTTGGTCTTTCCATCATTAAGCATCACCTTCAGTAACTTTCCCAGATACAAACTTGCAATCGGCTACTAGTCCCTACAGTTTATGCTGATCTCGAGTATTTTCATCATATTATTCAATTTCATTCTATCGAATGCCTTTATAAAATTGACGAAAACATAGTTTAGAAAGTTTGACTTGTCCCTAACAAGTTGGTATCCTTTTCCGGCCTTGACTGACCAAAAGCTGTGGAAAGTGAAATTCAATCCTTTTCAGCAACCGAGATTGGTGTAATTTGAAATGATCATGATCTTATACCCTTAAATCTTGATTTAGCCTTTCGCCTTATATTAGATTTATATCAGATATCCTGAAAACCTTATATTCTCGCTCTTTTTCAAGCTTTCCTTGGACGTGTGACACCAATTCCGCAAATGCGATTCCCTCTTACATTAGCTCGCTTTGATCCATGTCAATTGTTGGTCACAACGAATTTATATGCTTGTTAATGCACTACTTGTGATATTATTAATTCTTGTGAGATTTAGAAACAAAATGCTTCAAGTGTTTCTGGTGTTGATGCCATTCTAAGTTGAGATTCTATTTCAAATGTCATCACCTGGTGCACTGGTTGATTCCACAGTGACTCACGCCTACACAAGCAACATATATACACAAACGTTTTAAGTAGTGGAACAGTGGATCTGGTCATATAACAACGCCCTTCATTACCAGTACAACCAGAGATAGATGCTTGAGATGGTGGAATATCTTCAAAAAACTTTAAATTATTTCTGGTGGTTCCTCATAAACTGGTTTGAATTATACTCCTGTGAAAATGGTTTGTTCCACTCTATTTGATTCACGACTAATAATGGGGAATTTTATTCCTTTTTCATGTAGATTTTCGAAATTCATGACTTATGGTAGCTTATTTAGATGATGGAACTCTTCAATAGTCCTAACTATTAATTCAAATCCTTTATTTCATTTTTCAACTTTCTTGTTCTGCGCTGGAGACACAAGATATTCTTTTATGTTTTGCTGACATGAATCAAATTTCGTCCAATCAATTAGTCTTGGTATTGGTCCAGCTATTGGTCTGTTTAAGCTATTTTCAGTCTTTTTGTCAATTTTACGTACATATTGAAAGTCAAATAGTCACAATCTTAAGCAAAATTCAAATGTTCAGATTACACTGCGAAACCTTTGATCATAGAGAAATAAAACACCTCCATACACCGTCATACTGCAACCCTGAACAGTTTTTCACAGTTGAGTAGCTTCATAGTTTTACCTAAAAATTAATATATAAAAACCAGTTGGTAACGTTATTTGGATTTTTGTTATATTTACATTAACATCATAAAAAAACCTATGAAATAGTCCCCTTATGTTTATTTTGATCATTTATATTCGTGTTACAAGAGCCAAAAACATAAACAAACACCAAACACGATTATGACTTAACAATTTTGGGGAGTTTGTGGTCTCAGGAAACAATTAAGGGGAAAAAGCAGCCATCTTGAATACTAAAGGACATTCCGAATGTCTCCTCATCCTAAAATGTTCTCTTATTTCCCAAATATAGCTGTACAAAGTGGCAATCCATGTTAAAAAAAAATGCAGTAGCTATATTATATTCGTGTACCGCCTCTACTAATAGGGGCATTAGATCATAAACCTTTTCAAAAGAAGAGAGAAGTGTCATTAAATTCCAAGACAACTTTTTGAAATTTTCAAAAACTTTTTTATATCATAATATGAAGAAATATAAACTTTATATATCTGCTGGAGAAATGTTTTATTATTTTGAACAAAAAAATATATATATTTGTACCTAAAAACAGCAAAACACTGACATTTTCTCGCTTCCCTCTACTCCGAGGTTGATTAAAAAAAATAGTGCGATAAGTGTTTAAATAAAACTTCTCTCGCAGATTGATATTTCGTTCTAGGAATCATAGAGCTTTGCGGAAACAGTCTGTTGTCAATCACTCTAGCTTTGCTTTTGTTTGTTTGTTTTTTTAACCCATCGGAATCTACAAAGGATTTTTTTTTTTGTGGGAGATTGAATTGAGCTTTATTTATTGAAGGCACTGTTCACATCCGGTGCAGTGGATCTGATAGTTCATTGTGTTGAGAACCTAAGCATCTGGTAGCTTCTTCCTTCGAGTGACATCATTTCCGAGAAACCAGTGTAGGCGACACCCTTGTTTCTTTTCCTTTCCGGGGTTCACAAATTGGATATTCTAGGCTGATAGCCCAATACGTACGAGTGTTATTCCCGTACTTATGTCAATAAATGTAGCATCCGCATCAGTTTTTTCCTGATGTTTGAACACTGGGATAGTCAAACTTAAACTATGTTCACACTATTAATTTATTTATAAGCGTAGTAAACAGAGTATTACTTTATGTGTGCACCGTTTCTTAATAACTAGCTTAAAAATTCCACATGTTAGGGCTACAAAAAATGGCGATTGGAAGGGGGTGGATAGCATTTTATAGAAGATGTGCACAAATGGGCGTTAAAGAGGAAGTAGTGAAGAATCTAGGGTAAACCCATTTCGCTACTATGTGTCAGGATTCAAACCCTCACCTATTTATCAATGGTAGATCAGAATATATGTCTACGCACCTACTGGTATCTTTTGACAAGTCATTTATCTACTGTGAAGCTTAATATCAAAAGGATTGATGAAGGGAAGAATTACAAGAAGAGTTATCCATACACCAACATGCCTTACTGTCAAGTCTTGACATCTGAATTAGAATGTTGTAATTCTATTTCAAACTAGGTTGGAACACCCATGAAAATATTTGGCTCGTCCTTGTTTCGTGAAGCATTTTCCTCTTAAATAGCTCTTCTTCCTACCGCGTAAAATCAGGTAATTAACATGTTGCCTACTTGGAGATTTTGAAGCTATTTTTAGAAACGGGTTGCATATTAACTTGACGTACCTATACGAAATAGAAAGAGTCGTAAGAAATGAGAAGTTCACCCTGAGAAGGCTCTTGTATATGGGCAGATGACTCTTTCCCTCTTCCTCTGACGAGTTTACACAGTCATTTTAATATTTGCGACTTGAAAGCATTGACTTGCTTTTTAAGGTTTACTATTATAGATTAAATTATGCTACCATGACACATTTTTTTAATCATACATCCTGAATGGAATACTCCTACAGGACATTTTCGTGACCAAGCCAAATAGTTTAAGTTTTAGAGGATTTATAAAAATTAAGTTTACAAACAACTACCGTACTTAAGATAAGAATAATAGTTTTGGGACACTGTAGGACTACTATTTAGAATAATTTAAGAATGTATTGTTTTTGTTTCGACGTTATATATTTAAAACTTGCTTAGTAAAACGTAAATTAATTAACATGGGACATTCTATCTTAATGAGCTGTGACGTCACAAAGAGTCAACGTCCTAAATACATTGGATATATTCACTAAAGGAACTTAACTGCATGTTTACTATTGGGAAACAGAGTTGTCATTCTTTCGCTTTTTTTTATGGTCAATCTACCTGCATGGTTAATATAAGTTTCTTAACTCTGGTTAGTCGATGTTGATAGTTGCTCCTTCTTACCTCAGCACACACCTACCTTCCGACATAGCTGAGAGCGGGGGTATTTGGCAACAGTTAACTGAGAGAGAGCGAAGATAATGATTTCTCCATAAGACCTGCAGTTCCCTCAGCAATGCTATTGGATGTAACCCTAGCGACCCATTATGGAGGGCACGTAGTCTAATCGTCAGGCTCAATTAAGTCTAGTTTTCCAACAACAGGGAGGTAGTGACTCGAAACCCAGTTTAGTGTACTAAGGATTATATATATATATATATATATATATATATATATATANATATATATATATATATATATATATATATATATATATATACATCCTGAATTATAACTAGATAAAAGAAAACCTGTTTTGCTAACGT
The DNA here is from genome assembly GCA_902151445.1 of Timema monikensis. NCBI lineage: Eukaryota > Metazoa > Arthropoda > Insecta > Phasmatodea > Timematidae > Timema > Timema monikensis. The sequence continues at coordinate 13,782 of CABFVZ010004290.1, forward strand.
ATTTAATATTACAGTGATTAATAAATATAAATAAATAGGAGATATAGGGTTTATTTAAGAAAAAGAGGTTAGGAATGAGATAGCATAAAAATAACGAATGTATCAAGGGTGACGCTCTAAAAGAATAAGAAAATACTTAAGAACTGTAACCAGAGAGGGAATTAGGGAAGACCGAAAGAAGCCTATGCAACGTTAAGAAATATGGGGAGAAATAAGGAGTAGAGATGAAGTTTAAACGGGAAAGATAAAGAAATAAATGTAAGTATATAAGGTGAGCGTTAGATAAAAGTTGTAAGGAAAGAGAAGTTAAAAGATACAAGTTTTTGTGAAGTAATTAGGTTAAAGAAAACTGGAGAAGATGAAGAGATTTAGTATAATATAATACATAATTATAATTTAATAATAATATAATGTTAGAATATACTAAGAATTTGTCTTCCCCTTCTTTTTATTATATCTATACTTATAAAATAACATGTCCTGACTGACTGACTGACTGATTCATCATCACCGAGCGCAAACTATCAAGGCTACAAGCATGAAATTCGGAATGTATATTCATTTTGTTATGTAGGCACCCACTAAGAAAGGATTTTCAAAAAATTCCACCCCAAAGGGGTCAAAATAGGGGATGATAATATGTATGATAATATGTATGAAAGTCCGTCATTTTGAAAGTTACATAAACAAAATTTTGTATTTCGGTTATTGACGTAAAACAAATAAATACGTGTTTCAGGAATTTTGGAAATTTTATTTAATAAGGGATGAAAAAGGGGGTGAAAGTTTGTATCGGACTTGCATTATTTTTGATCTGAGGTCAAGTTATGGTCATCAACGTAACGTAATATTTTAAATTAATCTGTAAATACATATGTATATTTTCGTATTTGTATATAATCAAATTCCACGCGAGCAAAGCCGCGGGCAACAGCTATCTAGTTATAAATAAAAATAAAATTCATGTTGACACTTAAAGGTCAGCAACTGTCATTTTCACGGAATAAAATATATAATAAGAAACAAATGTAGCAAACAATTTTTAGTAATAATATTATTATTATTAGTGTTCTTATTCTCACTCTTGTTATAAATATATTATTATTTTATTGTAATGACAGAGATTTCCTTTTTGTAATATTACAAGTAAAAATATCCCAACCTTAATATATTTCAAGCTAATGAACAATTTTATAATATCAAACTCACTGAATCAATATGTGTTATAATATCTTCTCTTCCAGTTTATAAATCCTTCAAAGACATTTTTTTAATGATTTTTACAAGATTCTGTGTCACTGTCTTAAAATCGAATTTTTTTTTAACTGGTTTCCACCCTTTTCGAATATTTTTTGAACAAGAAGTTAGTTACTACCAGGTAATTTTTATAACTATTTTTTTCATTACTTTCGTTTCTAAATGCTTACAGAATCATGGTAGGTTTTTTTTGAAATTGGAAGATTCTAGAAGCCTGCTTGTATGACTATAAAAATAAATTTTCAAACATCACTTAAAAGTAACTCTCTGTAGGTAGAGTACGTGGCACGCTAAAATCCAAATTTCACACTTTAAAGCTGCCACGTATCAAAAACCTTATTTATATGCCGACTTGGCTAATTGCTGAATAATCGAGTGGCATTCCATTTGAATAAATCAAACATAGTTTATAGACCTGTGTTTCCATGATAGAATATACCTAAGGTGCAAGTGTGTGGAGAAACTACCGTTACACGTAATTATGAAGAACCCCGTGGCGAACAACGTGCATACATGAAAATGGTAATTTCTGACATGAAGGAGTGAGGTTAAGAAAGAAAACACATCAATTTGGCTTCTTATGAGGAGGTACCAAGATAACGTTACACTCTTAAAGATCAAGCATAATAAACTATGCACGATCTTGGATACTAAGCTGTTCTAATCTTACTCATTTTATTATAATAAGTGACCCCAAAGAATTTAATTTCCTCAAATTATACTAGGTTTTTCTCACTATAAATATTTACACAAATTCTTTGTAGCAAAATTAAATTATCAGTTGTCCTCCAAAAGTATGCTACAACGTTTTAAATATATGATAATTAAGAAATGGTGAATATTTGATAAGTATTTAGGTAAAGAATTCCTATGATCATTGATGAACGTGTAATTGAGCCTCTAGTGTTAAATATAAGTTTATTAATAAAGAATGTATGCCTAGAGCTAAGATATCTCAACACACAAGGAAGTAAAGACTTATATAATTATATTAGTTATAAAGAAAGATGATCTGAAGAGAGGGGTATATAATGAGATAATGAAAAGTGTACTTAAAACAAATGAAGTTTGTATCACGCATGAAATTATTTTATGATTACTAGAGTGAAGCCAAACTAAAGAAAACTCTTATATTGATGTAAATATTATAGTATTCAGCTTTTAAAATTGATTTTTTTTATTTTTACATTAAGCTTACTTATTGTTTTAAGTGTGTCCCTTCTGTGCTGGCGGCCGGGGTTCAATCCTCGGTCCCGGGAAAGATTTATCTGATTGCCAAACCCTTCCTTCACCTCTGACAAGACATCTTGTGAATGTGAGGAATGCCAGGCAGCCACCGTGGTTCAGATTCCACGTTAAACTGTAGGTCCTTCATTTCATCTCACAATCATCCTACCATTACACATTAGCGTAAGTGCGTATAACCCGAACGGGTAGTAAGACGCGGTGCTAATAATAATAATAAGTGTGTCCTACTACCATCCTGGCTATAAGCTTTTAACTACGCTAACGGTTAAGGAATGAGAAAGGTATAATATTAAAATAAACGTATCCCTATTTATATTGAGGAAAATTGAGAAATTCATTCGCAATAACAATTCTCGGTAGACCCAGCCGGTATTCAACACCATATCTCCCAGTAACCAGAAAATTAGACTAGATGAACATAACATATAATACATGAGCTCACCTGGGCGGTTAGTAAGTTTATTGCCCTAAATTAAGTTGGTAAGCGTGTTTGGTAATTATAATAAACTTAAGCTTATGCAAAATTGAGTAAAAAAATATATTTTTTCAACATCTTGTCTTAATATCTATTTGAGTTTTTACGCCAGTAACAATTATTGAAGTGCTTCTATTTACTAAATTATCTGCAATTGTTATACTAACGAAGCATTTAAATTTCTGAGTGATTATTCACCTCGCCAAAGTAGAGACTTGGAAATAGAAGTAAATCCTCTAAACACGGCTGAAATTGAAGCCGTGATCTTAACTGCCTTTTCTCTTGAGCATCTCGAGTCAAATAATGGGACTTGACTAGAATAGCTAAAGTAATTACTTTAGGTCGCGGCGTACAACAGAAGATCCTGGGGACCATGGAATGGATCGAAAGAGAGGGGTTAGAGGAGAAACAAGAAGAGTGGTAATTCTAATTGCGGGTCAACCCGTCAGAGCCCACTCGCGTCTTCGTGTAACCTCGTGCAGGATCGGAACAAGACTACTCGAACGAATACGGGCGCTTAAAACGGTGATTTATTTAAGTTGGCACTAAAGAGAACGTGAGTTTATGGTCGTATTTTTTGAATATTACATAAAAAAATTCTTAGGTTAAACAAGTATAGAATTTAATTGCACAATAGAAAATATCTTAAAATTCTACATTTATAAGTTATATGATAATCTCAACCATTCTTAAAACTCCCAGTGCCCAGATTTTGTTAAGCTATAGAGGGTTTAAAAATAACTTATATTGTAAATTTTTAAGGGCTTGCTTAGAGATTTCAAAAAATTATCCGAGAGCGTGAAAGGAAAACTAAAAAAAAAGAGGAGGAAAGCACACTAATTTGATTAAACAAGACGTTTACAAATTTATTCTAGAAACTAAATCTTTATAAAAACCTTCTCTAGCGCCTTGCTTAAAATGAACATTGATTTACAAATAACTGCTTCAGAATCCATTCATGGCCATATATTATAATTAGTAAGCTTTAAAATGAAATTATCCTAAACAAACTCTTTTTAAACTAACCTGAAATTAAGTATACAGTGATATTTATCATGTAAAACACTCAAAAGATATCAATTTTAAATCTAACAACTATTATGCAATTTTTTTAAAATTTTTAATTTATAAAAATAATTTTTAGTGGACTACAATTGAACTTATAATTTAAAATACAATACTTATTTTACTTTGATCTTTGAAAATATAACATATTATGGTTTATAATGTTTAGGTAAATCCTTAATCATAAGCCTCAGCTATGAACAGAAGTAAAAACAGAGAGTTTTATAGAGGACCCATTATTTATTTCTCTTGACCCCCTAGAGAGTGAAGGAATGTTATTGTAAAAAAAATAATAGCTTAGATTTTGTTAAATGTAGACGTTTCATAATCAACTGAATAAAAACGTGTTTTTCTCGATTCTATCTGTGTGTGTGTGTGTGTGTGTTCCTACCTAGAGTCGAGACCATTTTATCGCTCGGGCAAAGACTTGGTATCTAAGGATTTCATAAATCTTCCCTGAGTATTGGTCAGAATTAGATAGGCCTAAGAGTAAGAAAAAATAAATATATTTTTCTTGAAATTAGCTATTACGATACTAAGAACCAAATAGCCAAAGCTATTATTTATGCTTTTTGTGAAGATTAATCAATCTAGATATCATATTCTGAAAATTTAAAAATTACACCTGGACACAAGAAATGAAACTGGGATCTTTGGATTGTTACGCCAATGCTTCAGCCACTGAGCTATCCAGCAATTATCCCGTACCCATGGTCATTCTTCACTCATATTTGAAGGCAGAGTCTATGATGGACGTGCTTAAATTGTCGGCTATAAATGTGTGATGGAGTAATTATCATTAAAAGCATAAATATTAGTTCGGCTATTTGATTATTAAATATACAATCCCTTACAATTATAATAATTGTATATGTGGCAGCGATAAGCCAACTATCGAGTCTAAGGTGGTTGCGTTATCTGATAGCTCGTGATCTTAAAAAAATCACACATTTGTAGCTGACTATTTCCGCACGTCCATTATAGACTCTGCCTTAAAATATGACTGAAGAATGACTTTGAGCATGGGACGATTCCTGGATAGCTCAGTGGTTAGAGCATTGGCGTAATAAACCAAAGGTCCTGGGTTTGACTCCCGTGTCGAGGTGTCACTTTTAAATTTTTATAATATATAAAAATTTTGATTAAAATTCTTATCTAGTCACTGCTAATCATTTGAAACAAAACGGTAGCTCTTATTTTCTCCCGAAAATTATTTTGAGGTTTCTTTAAATAAACGGGAATTTCTGATTTTCATCACAGCTTCGCAACTATTTAAGTTATGAAATAACTTATCATTTTAAAGGTAAAGTACTATTTTACAAATAAAAAACTTTCACATGAAATATATTTTTATGAACCCATAAATATCCAAACCATTGGCAAATATATATACATATATCGATGAGGTCTAGAAAATCAGGAGTAATTTTAGGCTCATTGGTGAGCATTGATGTTTCTTTTTTCTCAATATGCTTCTGTAACAGTGTATATTATCTCGTTTTACAAATGCTACAAGCTTTAAGTGAAAACATGCCTCGACTCTTAGATGAATAATTTAAATTAGGTGGAACATAAAACATAACTGTCCATCAAAATCCTTCGGACAAAAATGTTAAACAGATGCAATAATTATCTAAATAGTTGTTAAAGTTAAAAGCCTACATTTTATCAATAAGAAATCAGGCTGTTTATGACGGGACACAGGTTCCGTTTTTACGATCGATTCCATAAAATAAATGTGTGTGTTTGAAGGTACCGAGTCCTCGGAAATCCCATTCAATAAGCCCGGATCTGACAGTCTAGAACAGCTACCGGTTGATTTATGACCTCTGATTACTTAGCTCTTCCCTGATAAATCTGTACTTAAATACAAGTCGAGACGAATAACAGGAAAAAGGGGAAGGGGGTGACTTGGCAAGAGGAGTATTTAATCAAGATGGGGGGCGCTAACAGTTGAAAGTGTACTGTCGTTTACCAGCTGTGTTGTATGGCTTTAACCACTATTTATTCGTGCTAAGACTTAACATAAACATTCATATTAAATTGAGAGGGTATTTAGTGATTAAAGGCCCGTCTTTATATAGTTTTTATGACAATTTTGTTGTTGTTGAGAAACTCGCTTGATTGGCTGCATGGTCTAACGCGCTAATCTCACAGTTAAATATTATTTTTATAATTTAACACCTCGTCTTAATACCCATTCGGGTTATACGCTTTAAGTACTAATTAGGCTAATGTATTAGGAATGGGAAAGGTTGAATTAGAGGAAGTGGACCCGTATTTGCGTGGAGGTAGAGTGGAAAACCATTTAGGGGAAACCATCCCCAGTTCTCCCGACCGAGATTCGAACCTCGATATCTCCGTCCTTAGTAGTCTAGCTCAACACGACTAGTGCGTTAGCCAACTACGCCACCGAGGTTGGTCACAGTTAAATAGACTGCTGATGACTAGGAGATCGACATTCGAATCTCGGTCGGGTGTACTAAGGATGTATTTTCCAGAATGGTGTTCAATTATCTTTCCATGCAAATACGGGTGCACCACCTCTAAATATAACCTTTTATATCCCTAGAACAATCAGCGTAATTAGTAGATAAACGTATTACCCGAATAGGTAGTAAGATGCATTGCTAAAAATAATTGTAAGCATAAAATAAATGTTTCATTACATACGTTAATTTAATTTCCACACATGTAATATCACAGTTTTTGATAAACTGTACTGGATAATTTTCCCAAATAATATATATGAGATATGTTCAAATATGTTTGGAGAGCAAGTGGGAAACAATTTAGTAACAATGGCCTTAGTAGAGATGACCCGGTTAAAAATTACGATCTTTTCTATCATCGGATATCAGAACAGACGAGGTTAACGGCTTGGACTGCGTGATCTTTGATCAGGATTGTAAAGTGATTAATAAAGTTATGGTTTCATGTGTGTGGAACAGTGGTTCCCAATAACCTACAAGTCTAAGACTCACCAAGAGGCAGACACACCGTTTTTTCTACTCATTAGAATCTAATCTATTCTATTTATAGAACCCCCTTTATTAATAATTCATGGTAGAAAACCTACTAAACTGGGAATTTGGCACATTAAATCCGAGTAAAATGTGTTTTTACATACCTTTATGTTACACTAACTCTAGTTGTAATAATAATGATGATCATAGTAGTAGTTAACACTAAAAAGATTAGTTAGGCCTACATGAACATTAATTAATTATGAAAAAGTTCAAATATATTCATTTGGTTCTAAAAATATATTAGTGATATAAATGGAACCTCTTATTTTTTTCCTATCACTTCTTGAAGATCTTGTTGAAGGCTGGACACTTTGACTAAGAAATCTTAATGCATGTCAATGTCTATAATTATTATTTATGTAACACAATGTTGATTTATTATTATTTTAACCTTTTATTTTCTTAAATTCCCTTGGAACAGCTTGTGGACCACCTTTTGAGAAACATTGGTTTGGAACAGTTAAAACATTGAAAACATTATTATATAACCAAAATTCGTCAAGATTAAAGTGTAATTTTCTTAAGGATATGTATTAACCGGCCCCAATGTATGTTTGTTCAGTGCACTGGATACAAACCTGGGGATCTCTGGTTCGATTCCCGTCTGTTACCATGAGTAATTTCCATATTAGAAGAATTATCCAAACGATCACCAGGGTTTGGTTAGCTAAGCCTAAGTTGGGTTTAAGTGCTTTCACTGGTTCCCAATTCTCATAATCCTATTACCCTCATACTCGCTATAATCCTCATTTTTGCTATCAACCTTATATTTGTTATCACCCTCGTACTCGCTATCACCCTCGTACTCGCTATCACCCTCGTACTCGCTATCACCCTCGTACTCGCTATCACCCTCGTACTCAGCTATCACCCACGTACTCGCTATCACCATCACTTCCCCTCATTGGAGCATGGAAAGAACCTTCAATGGAAAGAATGTATGATCAGTACTTTCGGATTTCTTCTGGACAACGGTACATTAGTACTGGCTAATCTTTCCACTAAAAAGCTACGAATTATGTAGCCCAAACACACATTCCTGGCATGAAGCTAGATGTTGTAAGATAATACATTTAAAATTATTTTATGTCTCCACCGTTGAACATATTAGGGAACCATTTAATTTATGGGATCTATTAAAAATATATTAAATATTAAAGATATAATTTTTAAATGCTACTTTTTATTAAAATAATATTTAAACGAACAAAATGTCAAACTTTTTTCTTTTCTTGTATTGATGAAGTAGGTCTATTGTAATAGAAAAAATTATATACACATAAATTATGATGGATCTTGAATTATAGGTTCGAATCCCCATTTGATATATTGAAGGTGGTTTTTCCTAAATAATTTTCCACTTTCCCTCCATGTAAATATGTGTACACTTCCTCTAAATTAATCCTCCTTCAACTGTTAGATATTTGTAAAATTAGTAGAAATGTTTTTTCTCGAACATATAGTAAGACAGGTTTATATAAAAACAGATATTTGAGATTAAGGCGTTTGACCGAAAAGACAGATGGTATCGACCATACAAAAAAAAATCCACTTTCTACCTAACTTGTTTCTGTTCGATATTATGATGGAACGACCGTGAATTGCAATGGGAAATTATACCAGGAATAACACGTGATTATACAAGCTGAAATAATTTGCATACTCAATTACCTGGCACCAATTTAACGCCGGGCATTATATGGGTCACGTGGGAATACCACCTTCCATTACCGCCATATTAGCCACGCCGAGTTTAGAGAGCATAGGGGGAGGAACGGTTTGGTGAGTTTAAGTTCACAGCTCCTAAAGTATACTTTGAATAAATAAATGTGTTAATTGAGACATTTTGAGACGTCTATGAATTTATTATTTACTTTCCTGATACCCGATGTCTACTTACCGTACAGTCAAACCGAAAATACACACGATTGTAGTAAATAATAATAATAATAATAATAATAATATTAGCACCGCGTCTTACTACCCGTTTTGGGTTGTACGCTTTAAGTACTAATTACGCTAATGGATTAGGAATTGGGAAGGTCGAATTAGAGGAAATGAGCCCAAATTTGCGTGGAGGGAGAGTGGAAAACCATTTAGGAAAAACCACCCCCAGTTCATCCGACCGAGATTCGAACCTTGATCTCCCCGTCCTCAGCAGTCGGGCTTAACACAAGCGCGTATTGATCTATACGTTCACCGAAAAATATAAAGAAGAATCTAATTAATTAGACCAGCGATTCACACAATATATGTTGACCAATGATGCATTGCAACGCTATCTTAAAACAGCTGATTATCAACATATTTTATTTTCTAGTGAGTGTATATGTATATTAGATCATTGTCATGATGAATATGTTCAAATTAAACTACTGTGTCGCGGCACAATCCAATACATCGATAAACACGCTTTACATTAACAAATCTCCTCAGAACGATCAACGTAGCTGTTTTGCGCATTTCAGTCAATAAACTCTTCTATTAGATTTTAATAACCTGAAAATTGAAAAATGACACCTGGACACGGGAATCGAACCCGGGACCTTCGGCCGAATTCGATTCCCGTGTCCAGGTGTCATTTTTCAATTTTCAGGATATGATATCTAAGAGGTGCTATCCTCACTAAAATGCATAGATGATAAGCTTCGGCTATCTGATTCATTAGATTTTAATAAAATGATGTTGGTCGAAATTAAACTACTACCAGGTTGGTTTGATCAAAAAGCATAAGAAAATACGAGTGGTTTAATTGGTTACTACATACTTCGTTGGTAAAATGGTCAAAGGCAAGATTTTAAAATTCGTTTTAAAATAAGAGGAATATTTAAAATTGAAAATACCGAATAGGCCACATTTCAAAATTTCATATTAATATTGATAATAACTTAAGTAGTTAATACCGACTTATCTCTTTAATATTACAATATATATGCATTCACGTCATTTTTCTACGAAGTAGGTAAGAAAATTTCAAATATAGCTCAAAAAAACAAACACTCGACTTATTCCACTTGCCTCAGTGGCGTAGTTAGCTAACGCGCTCTTCGTGTTTAGCTCAACTGCTGAGGATGGGGAGATCGAGGTTCGAATCTCGGTCGGGTGAACTGGGGGTGGTTTTTCCTAAATGGTTTTCCACTCTACCTCCAACGCAAATGCGGGTTCACTTCCTCTGATTAAACCTTCCCAATTCCTAATCCATTAGCGTAATTAGTATTTAAAGCGTATAACTCGAATGGGTAGTAAGGCGCGGTGCTAATAATAACTTACCGACTCACCACAGAAAACTCCAAGTCAATTGAGTATATATTCAAGTGGCCTTGAACTGCCATTTTCATGGTAATACACAGCTGTGTGAAATAGTAAGTGCTTATAAAGTAAAGAAAAAAACTTAATTAAATTTTAAATAGTTTTTTAAATAATTATAATCCTTTTACATTGAAATATTTATTCCTACGAAATAGGTAGTAAAATAGTATAGCAATAGAATATGTCTAGTTTGTCCAGTAAAAACATTATTACATCAATAAATATACAAGAGTTGTGTAAAGATATGAAAAAAGTGTATAACATAGTTTAGTAGCTATGTTTGGTCAAACAATATTAAAAAATATATATATATTGCATTGAACTTATAATTAAATTTAGATTTAAAGTACTACTAAGTAAGTTTTACTCTAAAAGATGGACGCTTGATATTGTGTAGAACAAAGTTAAAATATGATAAAATCAAGTAAATTAAAATAATAAGGATATTAGCTACTGTACGAATTTAAGAAAATACAATTAAAGTGGAAGCTTGGTCGAACCAATCATAACTGACCTATATTATTTATTATATCATCACTAATTGGCTACCTAGTGATGATTAAGGAGGATTGTAATGCAATTGGTTGAAAACTATTTAAGAGCTTATGTTTCTTAGTTCAAAACTCTCTTACTAAGATAAAATGTTTTTCAAAATAACTAGTCATTTATGAAAGTGAAATTTCTTAATAAAATCGCCTTTTTTAAAAAACAAAAAAAAAACACAGTTATGTTAGCTTTCATACCCAAATACGTTTATACAGTTTTTATGAGTTTGTTTGTTGAAATCTTCAGTGTAGTCTATTTGAAAGATCTTTGGTTCTCGTGTTTGTTAAAATTTATGCATGCTTTTATCTAAGGTTTTCTTTGGCAGATTTACTCACCAATTCAAGGTGCAAAATATTTATTTAAAGATGTCGTCTGAATAGTAGGTTTTTGCAAATTTTGAATTTCCGGAATTACCGAGAATCTTTCTTAATAGTAAAGATTATTTATTTATAAAGTGCATTGGTGTAGCTGAGTAAACATCGAGGTTTGAATAAAGGCGTATGAGATGCTGATTAAATCATTATCGTGCTGAAGTTCTTTATAATATTTATTTGAACTGCTTCTAGTGCCTAGATTTATAACTCTATTCACAGAGAGTCTATATTTGTTTAGTTTAGCTTAGATCAGCTGTTCCCAAACTTTTTGAATGGCGAACCAGCCTATATTTTTCCTTAACGAGTTTCATCAAGATAATGCTTCGTATTTACTATTTAAGTATATCTTTAATGGTATTCAGGGATTTAATTACACATATTGTGCGACTTCACCGGCAATCTGTGCTTGAATAAAATATATTTCCATTCACTGTTAATATTTATTTAACTTTGGCTGGTCTTGGCCCAACTATATCTATATGATTTAATGTGGGCATATCATTTTCCGACTTTAATTTACTAGTTTTGTTTGGCTTCTGACGGCGTACCTCCGGGAATAATTTGACGTTCCACTGGTGGTACGCGTACCATAGTTTGGTGACCTATGGTGTATAGTATTATTTCACGTCCAAAATGTATTAATAAACTTCTAGTCTAACCAAATACTTACAATAAACATAATATGAATGAGAAATAAATAAATGTTATAGTAAGTTTACCCGTATTTGCTTGGAGGTAGAGCTGTAAGGAAATAGTAAAATAAATACGAAGGTAAACCGCACATAAATGTTCACTCATTTATTAATACCTTGTGTATAATTTGTTAAGCCCATTTCCAGTAGTAGTTATTACGAGGAAATGTCTTAAAAGATTGTGACGAAAATAATTTTTTTTTAAAGGTTAGGAGCCCAGTATGTCGTTAAATTATTATTATTATTATTATCACCGCGTCTTACTACCCGTTCGGGTTATACGCACTGGTAGGGTGATTGTGAGATGAAATGAAGTACCTACAGTTTAACGTGGAATCCGAACCACGGTGGAGGCCTGGCATTCCTCACATTCACAAGATGTCTTGTCAGAGGTGAAGGAAGGGTTTGGAAATCAGATAAATCTGTGCCGGGACCGAGGATTAAACCCCGGCCGCCAGCACAGAAGTCTGAAACCTTACCCCTAGACCACCAGGTCACCTTATGTCGTTAAAAATAGTAACCTAAAACCAAAAGCTCAATTTTCTCTGCGAATTTTCCATCTTTTCTTTCTGTGTGTTTAATTGTACAATCAATGTTTGGTCACATCACCATGGAAACATTTTATTATAATTATTATTTAGCACCGCGTCTTACTACCCGTCCGGGTTATACGCTTTAAGTACTAATTACGCTAATGGATTAGGAATCGGGGAGGTTTAATTAGAGGAAGTGAACCCGAATTTGCGCGGAGGGAGAGTGGAAAACGATTTAGGAAAAACCACCCTCAGTTCACCCGGCCTAGATTATAGCCTCGATCTCCCCGTCTTTGGAAGTCTAGCTCGACACGACTAGCGCGTTAGCTAACTACGCCACCGAGGCGGGTATGGAAGCAATGATTCGTTTCTTGTTTATCGGTAAATAACATTTTTATCTTTGGTTAAAAGTTATAATAACTCGATTATTACTTGAGTGGTTTGGTACAGTGAATTGATAAAAGGGATGGGTAAGGGGTTGTTTTTTAATTTCTCATCGTTGCGTGAAGGGGGATAATATACGTGTTGATTCAAACTTAACACCGAAAGCTATAAATATATATAAAGTCAATAGTCTTTGACTAGTAAACGTTTGACTATGAAGTTGAGGGTGTGTTTAATATATAGATTTAATAGCAATAAATATTTAGAATACACTTTCAGGAAATAATCTACAGCCATCGCTGCAACGATCCACTAGTTTTACTTAAAATATGTAAGCTATTTGAAACTAAACATTATACAGTGTTATGGAAATATAATTCGGAAAGATATAATGTTTTCATGATTTAAAAAAAAATACATTAAATAATATACACTCGTACAGAAACACATTATATGTTCGGTGCATTTTAAATTCAAAATTCTCCAAACGTCTAATCTAAAATAAATATATTCCCCTTTAACTCAAAAAATTATTTTTTTCATAAATTATTATTTCAAATTAAAATTGATTACTTTTAACAGTCCTTTAACTTATCAATATAAGTTAGTCCATATCTTAAAGAGTTTCAAAAATATGATGAAACTTGGAAATTTCTTCGACTCTATATAAAAAAAAAAGTTGAAGAGAATTTTAATGGGAAAATGACATACGGCCATTAATTTTAAACAATGTCACGATAGGAGATTGAATCAATATTATTGTAGTAAATTTTGAGAAAATTGTTAATTTTCTTTTTTAAACCATAAGGAAAACTGCCATTTAGTTGTAGGGTTATATAGATAATGGCAAAAATCCCTTTGGGTAAAATTATTAAAACCCTATGCAACAAGGTTTAGAATTATCGGTAAAACGGCTTCTGCTCTAATATCAGTACAAACTTTAAAAGGGTTTAGTGGGTCATTAAACTTCTGCATCCATCATATTATCTAAATAATTTTCTTTTTAAGGATCAAAATAATTTATCTATTTATGTTATCAGGTAAAATAAAAATAAAACATGCTATAAAGTGGGTAGATCTGTTATATTATGGGTGACCTGTTGGTCTAGGGGTAAGGTGTCAGACTTCTGTGCTGGCGGCCGGGGTTCAATCCTCGGTCCCGGCACAGATTTATCTGATTTCCAAACCCCTTCCTACACCTCTGGCAAGACAACTTGTGAATGTGTGGAATGCCAGGCCGCCACCGTGGTTCGAATTCCACGTTAAACTGTAGGTCCTTCATTTCATCTCACAATCACCCTAACATTACACATTAGCGTAAGAGCGTATAACCCGAACGGGTATTAAGACGCGGTGATAATAATAATAATAATAATAATAATAATGTTATATTATGGCTGTTATGCCTAATACATGATTACGAATAAAACGGACTCTCTACGTTATGGTAAATGTATTGGTCGACTTCCGATATACTTTGTCATTTGAAAGTACGCTCACTAACAGAATACTTTGAAAATATTAACTCTTTTGTGATGTATATTAAAGTTTTTTCTATAAAATATGGTTTTCTAATAGTTCTAAGATTGTTAAACTTTATTGTATTGGTACGTATTTTACAACTAAACATATTTAAATATTTAGCATCATTGTGGATGTAATGTATTATGATGTAAGATCCTCCATTTTCCGTGATTTTCATATCTTTTGAAACTAAAACATTCCCAAGTATTTATTTTTCAATGCCCTAAAACTACTTATCTTTTTACTAATTTTAATTTTTACAATTATATATGCTAATAATGTTTTTATAAGATAGTAGATAACGATAAGTTTGATTTCAATATGAAACTAAAAGAATAATATACTTTAAAATTTCAGCTTGACAAGTTAGGTATTAACGGAATATTGTATAAAGAGTTTTATTTTACCTATGCTGTATTTTAACACCTTCAAAATCTCAATTTTTATTTTAAATGAGATCTACCCGAAGATAAGGATGAAAACTGAATGCAAAATAATATATATATATATACTTCTATTTTACCTCTTCTAAAAAAAATACGATACTTTAGTTTTCTTTTTTTTTTATCCGTGACATGAAAAAAATTAGCCGATGCTAGCAGATACTTTATTAGGGTGAAGTAATATTTTTTTATTACTTTTATCTTTTTTTTTTCTGCTCGTCATGTAACGAAATCACGCTCAATAAATATTTTACTCTAGCAAATAAATGTTCCGCTCATAATTCGTTTATTACATTGGGATCACGGCAGAACGAACTCTTTCGCCTGAAATTGGGATCTATTGTTCATGTATATAGTATCTGCCCTTCTCGTTAGTAGATATACCGTTTGAGAAGACGAGATACAACCTTATCTCCAAAGTAGCCGAACGTAATATTTGGTGTGTACCCAATATTCTATATTTATAGGGATTCTATGGCTGGATTCCTATTTTCCGATATATTAAGTCACTAATGATATAAATTATTTTTATGTTCTTATCGTCTCTATAATTTTAAATCTTTCTTTAGAATTAAATTTGATATATTTCCTAATATTTCTCTTACTAATTGTAATTTGTATTTATACTTGTTGATGTAAGTTCAGAGGAACAATATATTATTAATAAAGTCAACAGTTTGATATATTCTTAGAGGAAATACGTTGTTCACTCAGTTTAAGGCATCAGTCTCACAACAAATGTCTAAACTAGGTACTGGATCAATTATTCTAGTGACAGTTCTTAATCTCTTGTAAGGATGTACGCGTATGTTCTGATTACTCTAATTTGTTAGGGATTAGGAAGATTTAATTTAGATAAAATGTACCCGCATTCACTTTGAGGGAGAGTGGGAAATCGTTTAGGAAAACCACCTTCATTACACCCGAACCGAGACAAAATCTGATTTTTTTATCCCCGCCATCGGCATTCTAGTATATTAAAAGAAAGACGCCTTAAACTCTGGGTCTGAAGCTTTTTTGGGTATCAATCGACTTAAATAAGTCTTATCAAAATCCCGATCACCCATAGATTCTCTACGTTATTTTTTTTGTCTGTAACTATGTGTTATACTTACTAAAATCAATCTTCTTAAAAATGTACATGTCCCCATCCTTCTAGAAGTAAATAAATAATAGATAAAACATATATTTTCATACTTAAATATTTAATTTTCATTTAACATTTACAATCGTGTTACATCAAGGTATTTTATTCACACTCAAACACTTTATGAGTGATTAAAAAACCCACGTGATCTACTGAAAACTGACACGATATCGACCTGTCGATAAAGATCGACCGTTCACCGACCCCTGCCTCAGATTATACGGTAAACAAAGTTAGTTTTGATCAATTGCAAAATAATTTTAAATAATTTAGTTCAGTTTAGATGAACCATTGAACCCAAAATCTTTCGAGTAACCACAAAATTGAAACCTGATATAAACAGATTGAAAAACTATATAAAACAAATAATAAACCTTCTAAACTTCGTTAATATTATCGGGGTACAGTCATCACGTAACATTATACAAACGTCCTAAAGTCCAAATTGTCAAATTAAAACAGGACCTCGATATGCTGGGTGAAGTTTAATTTCTGGAGTAGGGTGGGTTTGTTTAGAATTGTAATGGTTGCAAGTGAGTCAGGCGAACGAGTTTTATACCTGTAAAGAGTAAATCGAATTGTGTACCCACATTCTTAGAGCAACGTACGAATTGCAATCTGGGCTGTTGACCAAAGCAAACCTAACCTAACAAACCTTCAGATTGTTACCAAAACCATTGAACGACAAGAACTGAGGAAGTTTGAATATTACGAGAGATGTAGACACGAGATTATGATAGTTACTATCTGAAATTTAAGACAACATGATAGAATGCACACTGATAACTAGGCGGGTGCAACTAATACTTCTCCCTCAAGTGAGTGGGCCGCAATTCGTACGTGGTCTCAAAGAGCCGAGCCGCAATTCGTACACGATTTAAATATTAGGCTGTAACTAACCTACATGGCTCGTAATAGGTTCTAGATTAATAAACAGAGATGGTTTGTGACTGTAGACTCGCAATCTGAGGGTCAAGTTAAATTTGTCTGGCTTTCTGATGATGGAGAGATCAACGATCAATTACTGGACAGGTGTTAAGGTTTTGTTTTTTTCTAAAATAATTTTCCTAATATCCGTCAAAACATACTTGTAATATTTACCTTATGTTCTACCTTACTCAAGCCTCAAAATTAGCCCAGTAATTAAAACATAAAATGACCGAACGGGTATTATAATATGGTAAACTAAATGGTAATGTGCACTCCACATAATTTATTAATCTTTTAAGAGACATTTCCTAAAATCTCGTAAGATTTGTGAAGCGAGATAGTGGGTTTATACATTATTGTAGAAACACTACACCAAATACCACGAATTAATTAATTTACACAGTTACTTACTTAATCTACGGCAACACTGTTACAGAAAAATTGAGAAAATAGAAACATCTTTGTTCACTAAAGACAATAAGAATCAAAATCTTTTTCAAATACCTGAATTAATAAGAATATATATATTTTATTATATCTCAGAAATTATTGGTTTTATAACAATATTTTCCAAATAAAAAATATATATATATATATTTAATAGTATTACAACATTTTGGTGATACGCTATTTCATATCTTTGATAGTTGTATAGAAATTTTATGAAAATTGAAAAATTTCCATCATGTAAAGTACCCTCAAAGTCATTATCATGAGAAATTGATAATAGCTCTTTGTGTATAATGGCGAACAGTGTCTAGTGTCTAATCAAAATCGTTGAAGTGAATTTCAAGAAATTTGATTTTTTCTCTTTTTACCCTTAAATAAACAACCCTTAAATTTAGGGTTAGAAATCTAATTCCAAAAGTTCTTTGGTGAGACCTTATTAACACCCCAGATACCAAGTTTGAGCCCAATCTGTAAATTAGTTTAGGCTCTAGACCGAGGTACAGAGAGACATTTTGACGGAATTGCTTAAACAACAATTTTGGGATTCAAGGGGTTATGTAACGTTGACATTTATCAAAATACAGTTCAAATATTTTGATGATCAAAATACTTTCTCTCCGAGGTATCAAGAGAAATTAAAACTATATAGATTACTGTACTGATAACACACTATGTTATGGAATGAAAATTAAAATCATCAGATGCAAATATTTATAGCAGTGCTTGTCTTTATAAAAAACTAGACAATCTACAAATATATCAAATAACACACAGTCCTTAGAATCTAATACTTGCTAGTTTATTATATTGACAAGAATACATATTAAAATCATATGAATAAAACATAATATGTATGTGTGTAAACAAAAAAGATATGAATGCCAAGAAACCTTTAAAGCTGAGTGTATAAAATTCAATTTTGAAACATACGTCTCAATCTATGTTGATAACTCTGATCTTAATGGATATTTTGTACTCATGAACGTACATTTTATTAGTTTTATGCTTAGCTTGATCATCATGAAAAACATCAGCTTTAAATCTAAAGATAAATTTCAGAAGTTAAATTTTGATTTAATTTTACCTTACTCTAGCAGTTAACCTCATCATTTTAACGGCTAAGCAGCATCAAAAATACATAAAATTAGAAAGTTCAACAACCGGCTGCACCCTCTAATTTCCTTGCGAATTTCCACTATTTTCTGCTTCACCTTATTTTTAATGTAATTTTTCCCCCCATATTTCCCTATTTTCTACATTTAGCATATTTAGTCTTTTATGAATTTTTGGTGTGGTCGTTATAACATTGCCAAATTTAATTTTTTCTAGCACACATAATGGTAGTTATTTCTATAAGTTTTGTAAATTTTAGTCCACTTTCCCCAATGAAATTATCTTTAATTAAAATTTTAGAATTTTAAGACGAGTAAGGTTATCGGGTGTCTAGCCTTGTTGCTCTCTGAAAAATCTAAATTTTCTATCACAACGTAAAGTTCTATTTTCTTGCCCTTTCCTTGTTTCCCAAAGTCTTAATTAACATTTTTACATTTTCAGGCCTTATTATTAATTACAAATCTTATTTATAGATACCTGCCTTCCAAATTTCATTCTTATAGCTCACTTGGAAGTAGTTGATTATTATTAATTTTTAAAATGATTTATAACAACTTTTATCCAATCCACTCTTAAAATTTTCTAATTCTAAGATTTATTTTATTATCTGGAGTTGTCTCTCTAACTGTCTGAAAAATTATAATTTTATACCTAATACACAAACTTTTGGTTTAATTACAGCCCCACCCCTCATTTCCTGTAGCCCAGATTTGAAATCTCCCATTTTGATATATTTCTGTTTATATGGGACAGTTCTGCCAATTCTATTTTTTCCAGCTCATATGGAAGCGATTTTTTTTCTCTGATAGATCTACTCCCTGATTATATATATATATTAGATAGAGAGAGAGAGAGAGAGAGACATACACGAAGGCGTTTCCTTCCAAAACCAGTAAACCTAAATAATGGAAACTTTTCAAATATATTTAAGTAAATATAGGGATATAAGACTTGACATTTTTTTTTAAATTTCTGAGCCTGATATCTTAACCGCTTACTTACCGGTTTTCATAAGGCTTAACTCATAAACCAATAAATGTATTGTATAAATATAAATTTTTAGATAGTTTTGCGAGCTTAAGGAAACCAAAGGTTATGCCTTTCAAGCGTATTTACTTTTAATTTTACATATATTATGATTTTAATTTCTTAAACTACGTGGCAATTTGATTGGACATCTTCCCTAAAAAAAGCACAAAAATTGAACATTTGACAATTTGACACTAAGAGTTTGAACATGTGTGGTTTTTAAATTTACATATTGTGATTCTTGTACCTTAGACTCAATATATGTTCTCTAGCACGTGTATCTATAAAACTATTTAAAAACAATCACATGAAATTTTGCATATTCTGACTAATTAAAGAAAGCCTAAGTGTGTTTTCATCTATGGCGTATTTTCTGGTACATTTACAAATATTTGAATCTAACTGCCTCAACAAGTTTGGTTAACTTGTCGTTCTATAACTGTGGGTGCTACTGATTAATGGTGGATAATGCAAGTCTGGCTAAGGCAAGGGGATATTCCTAGCTATCCGACGATGACAGAGATCGTTGTAAAATATGGGTTAATCGAGCCCTAAACTGCCCTCTGCGTACGTTTACGTGCGTGGCTACACTCGGAGGACACAGTCATGATGAGTTGATGGAGATTTAAGAGAGGTGTTTGTCACCCTGATACCAGCTGCCTCACATGTTGTTGGCATATGGTAGGTGAGTTTTCACTTTGAATAGTATTAAACGATTCATCAGAGCTGGCTACCTAAATGTTTTCAAGTTCTCGCCTATCATCCTAGGGTGACTGAAATGCACCAACATTTTACTAGAGACGTAGTGGCGTTCTTCAATGGTATTGACTAAGTTTTTAATATATATTTTTTTTGCTGTTCATAATAATATTGTAAGTTATATTTTACTCTTTAAGGGAAAAGTTTTGTTTGAATTTCTTTGAAACGGACATTTTGGCACTCGGTATAAGGTGACAACAGTGAAAGCAATGTGCTCATAATGTATATGTGCATCTTAAATATTCCGTATTTTTTTTGTATACTTTTATACAAAATTAAAAATCTGTAAATCTAATTATAGAAATATTTAAAACATTGCTACAAAAAAATACCCGTAAATCAATGCAACCCACGCAGTTGCAAATTGTATATCTAATTCTTTATTTTTGTGAACAAAACCTGTTATTTTTACTCATTGCTTAGGAAGACACGATCTTCCAACAGCAACGCTAAACTATTATTCATAATACCACTAATGAGAGTCTTTAGCACAATAAACAGAAAAGTTTTGGCGATTAACATGTATATTGTGAGCTTCAAACGTGTGAAACTTTATTACCTTTAGTTGTTATAATTTTATTTTGTAGAGTGGTTGTATCCGTATTTATAATCAAATTTATTTATTATTTATTTGAATTATAATAATTAAATACACGTTGCTATAACACAATTTAATACATGATTTAGATTATTAATTTATTTACTCACCAGGACCACACGTCCAGCGTCTTCAACAATTTTATCACCGCTGTCTGAAATACAAAAGAACATTCACACGGAAGCCTTAAGGACCCTCCTCTCACTACAACCTGCACCAATCAGAACCCCCCCC
>CABFVZ010004290.1:34936-52366 GCA_902151445.1 Timema monikensis
GCACTTAAGGACCGTTGACACGATGTTAGTGGACTAATGCAAGTTTACTAATATTAGCTTACTAACATGTTAGTTGTGTTGACACGCATTTTTCACTTGTATTAGTAGCGCTTCTAAAAACATGGCTGAAAAAGTTGTGCTAACGGATCTTTCTATTGAAACCTTATTATTTTTATCACTGCGTCTCATTTCTCTTTCGTGTAATTTATACAAGAAACTAATTAACTCTTATGTGTTAGGAGGTAGAAAGCGTGAATTTAGAACAAAAATGGGCGGTCAAATAAATCTAAAATAATTTCAATAAATTTATCATAATTAGTTGACCTAGTTAAACAAAAATGACAACATAGAATTTTAGTGATAAATATGTGTCCTATTTTTTGTTCCTTAATACATTAAAATATATTTCAGTTGATCCCAAATAATAATTATATTTTTCTTAATTTGTTAACTCACTTAGCATACATGATAAATAGAATTAAACTCATTTAAGGTGAAAAAATCCTAATACAACCAAACTTGGTTGAGTATTTTTTTAGATAGCCCCTGGTTTTTTCAACCCTTTCTTAGATGTTAGTATACTAATAACAAAAACTAGTTAAATGCTAGCTAGGCTTTAAATATTATTCAAAAATAAATATACATTGTTTTGTAGATTGGTTTAAATATAAATTATCTGGTTTGGTATGAAACAATAATATTACTCGTATATTGTGTATCTACTCAATTTGCCAAAGCATTACTACAAAGTGTTTGAAGTGTATGGGTTGAACATTATTAATTAAAACTTATAAAGTTTGGTTAAAGTGTCAAAAACGGAAATTGGTAAGCGTGCCGGTGATTTCACGTGAAAACCACCGGCCATTCATACCTTACTTGCCGATAACGCGAATATTATGTAGCCAAAACAAATCGTGGTACTATATTGTTGTTTATATTTTGTGATTGTATATAAAAAAAATTACACATGCCACGTTGATTGTTAGGAAATAATGATTTGATGAAATTATTTATAAAAGTTGTTTACCGATATTAAACAATATCTCACAAGGCACATTTGCAATATTTACGTAACACATTATTTTGGACACTTCTTGAGAATATTTACACCTGATATAGCTTTACAATCTCCTCTAGTGCATTATCCCTCTTATTCTTATCTTTATAAATCTGGCTTAAAATTCCACCAAAACTCATTCTTTTCATAACATTCCACAAATAAGTGTCCCCCGCACTACCATTTTTTTGTTACCACCATTTTTAACTGTCCACTTGCATTAGTACATTTGGAATGTGACTAACTTTAATACTTGCAAGTAGACTTGTTTGTTATTAGCTTACTTGTCTGTTTACACGGTGCAAGCTGTGCGCGCGCAACCAAATTAATGTACTTGCATTAGTCAATTAATACAGTGTGAACGGGACTATAGCAACAGGGTTTTTTCGAAAGACAAATTCGTAGAAGACCACCTGTGTGAGCATTCTTACAATAGCCAAGGAATTCCAATGTAAAAACAATACAATCATTTGGGAACATTCCAAGACAATCATGCTCCACCCGAGCAAGACAAACACATTACAAAAACGAAATTATTATAAATCATAGTGTGGATAGCTTTCAAACCATTAAACACAGAAATCTGTAGATTTACATTTATAGTTAGTCAAACCTCAGGTCTACATTTGTTGAGGTGACCTGTCGGTCTAGGAGTAAGGTGTCGGACTTCTGTGCTGGGGTCCGGGGGTTCAATCCTCGGTCCCGGCACAAATTTATCTGATTACCAAACCCTTCCTTCACCTCTGACAAGACATCTTGTGAATGTGGGGAATGCCAGGTCTCCACCGTGGTTCGGATCCCACGTTAAACTGTAGGTCCTCCATTTCATCTCACAATCACCCTACCATTACACATTAGCGTAAGTGCGTATAACCCGAATGGGTAGTAAGACGCGGTGCTAATAATAATAATAATAATAATAATAATACATATGTCGAATCTTTTTTTTATACTTTATTGTGCCCTCTGGATAAAAGTTATTATTGTAATCGTCAAATATATCTTATTTTATATGTTGATGAATTTCGGCGTTTCATTAATTTCTGGACACGAAAAATTGATTTATCTCTAATAAGGTTGGTCTGTTTGTTATTTGGACTAGGGCCTAAAACATCTTTTTGATCTGGCTTAAATTGGATTTATAGTGTTTTCATAAGGTTCCTTAGTTGGTTAGTTGGAAATACGAGTATATGTAGTTCTATCTCTAAAAGTAATCATAGTTTACGCAAGGGCAAAAAAATAGAAAGAAATATCGAACTAGGCTCAAACGATTTCTGTTAGAATTCTCATCCAGGCACTATTTAAAATTACATATAAAATCACGAACAATTTTTTTTTTTAAATTACTTAGAAGGTACCTTACATAAATATATATATCCAAATTTTATATCTCTACCAAATCAGTATAGCCTAGGGTTAAAACTTTTATTATTATTATTATTATTATTATTATTAGGACCGCGTCTTACTACCCGTTCGGGTTATACGCACTTACGCTAATGTGTAATGGTAGAGGTGAATGTTAGATGAAATGGAGGACCTACAGTTTAACGTGGAATCCGAACCACGGTGGAGGCCTGGCATTCCCTTAAAACTTATAATCTATAGTGCACCACCTTTCAGAAAACTATACTTAACCTTAGGTTTGGACATCCAGTTCAAAAAAAATTATAATTTGAAAAAATACATAAAGGCTTTTTAATCCAATTTTTAGACAGATCGATAGAATGATTTCGACTTTAGGTCAAGACACGAACAAACAAACAGATAAACAGAAGGAAACGCTAAAACCACTTTTCGGTTTCATGGGGTCATGAAACATCGACATTTACAAAAATCTACAGTTCAAATTTTTTGACGATAACAATATTTCTCTCTTGGAGAGGTAGAGGGAAATAAATAAGAGTTACCCACATCGGTGACTGTATGGCCTAGAACGTAACTATCAATAGGGTGGATTTCCGTTGAATTGAGTTCGATTACCTGCCTAGTGTAATAAATTTTGTTTTTACTTAAATGTCCCACCACTCAAATTCTACGCAAATGTTGGATCATTATTTTAATAACTACATTCCTTTTCTCTACCCTATTACCGTGATTAATATTCATACAGACTAGTAAGGTATAAAAAAAGATACATGTTTGAAAAAAAAAAAAAACCTATGTAAACTCAAAAAAATAATGGTCTACCTATAGGCATTAAACTTTGCTGGTTGCAGAAGCAAGTTAAATATTTAAGTGAGAGGAATTTAGGAATTGCCTTCCTGGTCATATCGTAATAGTGTGTTGGTTGCCAGGTTTTCGCTATTTTCTGGAGTGGATCACAGCTAAACTAACCACAACCACACCACCCCTCCACTCCCCTCTCATGGAGGGGTTTGGTAAGCCAATGAGGGTTGTTTTCAGTTACAAGGAGGGAGAAGTGGGCTTGGATTTGAGATTAGTTGACGTGAATTTTCAAACACACGGCTCTACTGACAAATTAGAAACTAACTTATAGAGAAGCATAATTGTTATTTACCAGCAAACCTAAACATGCTGTCAAAGATTATTGTTTAATTACATGAGAGCCGACCAGCTTTAACGCGCGGATAGTATGCCTACTATAAGGTTATATCCTGATTTTGGTAGGAGACAAGTATAAAAGGCATTATTTTCTACCAAAATCCTACAGTACAGTAGTATTTTGGTAGGTAAAAAGGCCTTACTAAATATAGCTCTTAGTATTGTTCGAAGGCCTTTTATACAAAAAAAAAAAACTTCTATAAATTCTGACGAGATAAGGTATTCAAAACTAGGCCTCTCAACAAAATCTGGAAATCGGTGCTAATATGCAAAGGAAGTGTAAAAGTATTAGTGATATTTCTTTATTTCAAAATGATTTTTGGGCAAAATAAATATAATATTTATTCATTAAATACATTTAGTTTAATTCTTGAATATTTTCCACGAGTATGTCATTTATTGATACACCTTTCTTTTCATTTAAAAAGTACCTCATTAAATTATAATCTGTTTATGACACATATTAAGAACTATTGAATATGTTCCCTTTATTTTTACTGGCACTTGTTAGGGCTAAAAATGTACAATCATTATGTTCTAAGCTACACTTACCTGTTGGGCAGAAGAAAGGTTGTTTTAAAGGACGTGTGTACTCATTTGCGTTGAGGAAAAGTGCAAAGTCACTTGGATAATACCACCCTAATTACAATCTGGTGGGATTCCGACCCAAATTCCCCCGTCATAGGTAGAGTATACTATGGCAAGAGAGACGCCTTAGAACATACATCCATCGAAGTGGGTAACCTAATATTAATACATGTAGAAAATTAAACTGCGATTTATATACTGAAGAAATATTTTTAAATTTTCGCAAGAAATATTTTGCTACAAAAACAATAAAACACTGTGTCGTATCCCTCAGGTATGGGAACTCGAGGAAGGGAACTAATAGGTTCGTTTCGAGACTAAATCCTTGGTAGGAGCCTCAGGTCTTGAAGAAATAGACAGATGTTGTAGTCTGTGAAGATTAATGTTCTTACACTTTTATTAATTAATAACAAAAGTATAATACAAGCTTGTGATTCACGCGAAGAGTAATCCAGACAATACTTATACGTACATACAGTACGACAATTGACACAAAAGAGCAGCCCCGATTTTAGGTAGCCGGGGTTTATATACCCTCCCTGTTTATCAGTGGAAGGTTCTAGCTACGCAGTACAAATGGTGCAACCAACAGCTTCTAGAAAAGCATGTGACTGGGGTGATTTCCACTGTTTACTCAAGATGGACTCCAGCACTCACAATATTGTCTTTGAATAAGGAAATACGTGGAATTGTTATTATAAAACGCATTTCCTAAATGACCTATAGTCTGTATGACTTAAGATTTACTTCAATTATAGTCGAACTCTATTTTGTTACACCTCTTTTGTATTGCGTCACTATTACAATAAATGTAACATTAAAATATTAAACACCTTGAATATTAATTATCTTTCAAATACCTTTATCTACCTGGTGGTATGATTATTGCTCTAAGGGGTTATAACAATTACCTGACTGACCCCCTAGGTATATGACAACTGGTAATAATTCGCATTCACTTCCAATCCAACATTAAAATAAAATAGCTTTGTCACTACTTTTAATTTGCTCAAAAATTTAATTTGAAAGGGATTTCAAAAATTGACAATCTATAAAATTATTAAATAGTATTTCCTTTAAAGTGATATTTAAATATTTTATCCATTTCTTTATAATAAAGAGATATGAATAATTACCGAGAATAAAATGTTTAAAATTTTGACTATGACTGTATTTATTTAAATTAAACATTAATAAATTTTTATTATTTTTTTCTTTTCTTTTATTTATTATATTAAACAGTATTGGAAACAAAGTGTAGTTTTTTTTTTTTTTACTTGTTTAATATATTTAATGAGATAGAACGTACCGGGATAAAAGGCTCATTAAATATTTAAAAATAAAGATTTTATTATAACATATATTGTTTTAAATCTTCCCCATGTAAAATGATGGTGCAGTAAATCTAATATAAAGCCAAGGGAATGGGGTCAATTGAAAGAATTACTATAACTTCACTAGTTATATATTGAGAGAGTAGAGATGTGTAAAGTAAAGTATAGAGGATTTACCTTCATTTGTATGTAGGAAGAGAGGTTAAGAGTAAATACCATTCTCAAATAAACTGGCCTGGATTCTAATCTAGAACTTTCTTTCACCGTTAAACGAATTGATCACTTTCCCACATGTGTTGCAAAACTATAAGAACAATTTGACTGACTTCAGAAAACATGTTTTTTAAAAAGTTAATGAAGTTTCTTAGAAAATGTAAGTATTCTAACTGTTATAATATATTTATTTATCTATGGTTTTAATAGCGTTGCCCCGAGGTGTTTTTGGAATTGTATATTTAACTTTAAAATTTAGAGTAGTTTTCTTAAGGGCCTAAACATAAAAAATAGTTTTATTTTTCAAAATCAGATTAAACGATTTTGATTAAAATTCGAATCTTGACTTAATTAAGATTATAAACAAAATTTCTATTTTCATTCTCCTATGAAAATTAATTTAAGGGAACTTAACAAAAGTGGAAATTTCAAAATCTCCGCAAATATTTGAGATACTTTGAGATATCAGTGAAAAAGTGTAGTAATATTTTTATTTTTTTTATTTGAAATATATTTTTATAAAACCAACAGTTTCTGAAAAATTGGCATCTGTATTCAAATAATTTTGTGAACTTTTGTTGAACAAAGATACTAAAGCTTTAACGCAATAATTCTCTAATTCCATAGCGTAAGTAAATAAGCAAGGCTCTCAAAATTTTGTTATTTTTACTTTAAACTCTCAGAGGTAATGTTTTACAGCAATGATCTATCTCTAGCCTTATATATAGTTTTATATTTATATATACACTATCCTATATCATCCCTATTAAAGATAATACATTCTTGATCGTGGATTAAAGGATCAATGAGGAGATAAGGGACAGAGGCGTGTGAGAGAAAGAAGAACATAACACGTGATGTAGAAGCGAGCTCACGTTTGACACAAGCTCTGCCAAATCATATCAGTCCAAGTTTATCATCAGCCACGCGGATATGTTTTGTTGATGTACGAACATCGTCATAGTCACATCGCATGGCTGAACAAGTTAGAATGATCGTGGTGTACGATATAGCAACACAGCACAGTTCTTCTCATGTTAAGTTTTTTAGTAACTTTTATTCCAAAAAAATGAGGTGTGGCTGTGTCATGGACACGGCCGTGTGTTGTACGTGAATATTTTTATGTAACGGGTTATATTTTTTTAAATAAAATATTTTTATTTGTGTATTTAGGATAAAAGCAAGGAAACAAATAATTATTGTGTTACAATATAACTTTATTAATGATAAGATAGATTTTTAATAATATTTTTTTATTCTAACACCTTATTATATTCACTGTCACTACTTTAAACTAATGTTTTATATACAATCGATAGATTTTGACGACATCTGATGATTAAAACTTAACGAACATCGTAGCTTCTCCGAGTCAAAAGTTATACTAATTACAAATCTCGATACGAAGCAAAATAACCTCAAAATGGCGGCACTTCTCCCATCCACCGCACGCGATGCGTCACTTTTCTCGCGTATCGTAATGCATTCTTTGATCCTTTAGCTATCCTGTGGTATAATTTAATTTTGGATGTAGAGGATAGATTCGAAACTACAACGCCAAACTGTATCCCCCGATTTTGTTATTAGGTTTTTTGGATTGCCCCCGTATGGTAGCAAATTTAAAGACGTATTCACGTCAAAAAGGCTACAACTTGGTTATATTATTCAGTTTCACGTATATTACGTTTTTTGAGTAAATATTTACATTTTTAAACATTTGAGCAAGATTATCAAGGCTTAGCTACGTACCATTTATTTGTATTGATGGATCAATGTCTACTGTTTACTGAACTACTAGTTAAATATTTATCCTTATGATCTTAACTATTATTTAAAATTGGTCAAGTATCACGGTTGCTTATTGTTTTGATGAATATTTGTTCCAATTACGTGATATAAATGGTAGGTAATCAAAATCTGTAAATATTCTTGAATTAAACTAAATATTTCTACTAGAGAAATATTTTTTGTTTTATGTTTTGATTGCACTTTGTCATAAAAATTAATGAAATTCTAAGCCTAACAAGAGATTACTTTTACCTTATTTTAAACACAAAGTATCTGGTAAAGTCAGAAATCTAACATAAAATCTGAAAATTATAACTATATATTCTAAAAGATCCGTTAAAGAAAGTTTGAATCTGAAAAAAGATTATTTAGCAACCTGATATACTTAAAAGTTTTCTTTTTTCCTTCACAGTTAATCTGTTCTATTCCAGATATGTTTCTAATTTTTTTGTTAACTTTAAATACAATTATAATGAGAGGTAAGGTTAAGGAAGGTCATAGCCGTTAGGGGCGTTTTGGGGGTTCAAACCTCCCACAAAATTTTATGAACAAAATACACGGCTTTATTGATGGTTCAAACAATATCAAAATTAAGATACAAATACAAATTAGGGGGTTGTGTTACCATGAAAATTACTTCAGAGAGCTTCTAGAGTTGTAAAATATTTAGAAATTTTTATAGCCTTCGGTATTTTGGGGGCTACTTTTTCTTAAAAAGACACTTCATAGAAAAAGTGTTTTATATTTAGAAAATCTCCAAGTGTTCGGTAGCTATGGGGTTATTTTACCATGAAAAATAAAACACTTTAGATTGCTTCTAGAACTGTTAATCATTTAGAATTTGTTCTTGCTTCCAACAATTGGGGGATGTACCTACCAACCCCCCCTAACCCCCCGCCCTAATACCCCCACCTCGTTCCCCCTTGTCCCCGCCCCCTTGTGAAATTATTGGTTGGCTACGGCCTTGAGCTAGAGTGTACTGATTCAGTTCATTTTTTTTTAAAATCATATTACTACTTTGGTTTTGAAGCTTCCGCAAAATCTTGATATTTCGTAGATATTGTATGATTATCTCTCTAAATTTCTGTGTAATGATGAGTTATTTAATTTATAACTGGTTTAGTGTATCTATCTGACTTACTATTAATATTATTTATTTTTAATGTTGAGCATTAAATATAAAGAGATAGTTTATAACTGAGAATATTTTTTCAATAAGGTATCATATCTTAAGATTTCTCAAAGATATAATTTTATTATCTTATTTATGAAACTTATCACTAAACTTATCATCAAACTATACCAGTAGTGGTGACCTGTGGTCTAGGGGTAAGGTGTCAGACTTCTATGCTAGCGGCCGGGGTTCAATCCTCGGTCCCGGCACAGATTTATCTGATTACCAAACCCTTCCTTCACCTCTGACAAGACATCTTGTGAAAGTGGGGAATGCCAGGCCTCCACCGTGGTTCGGATTCTACGTTAAACTGTAGGTCCTTCATTTCATCTCACAATCACCCTACCATTACACATTAGCCTAAGTGCGTATAACCCGAACGGTTAGTAAGACGCGGGGATAATAATAATAATATACCAGTAGTGTGGTTAAAAGATGTTTTGCAACTTTAAAGACTAGAATTATTAATTTAAATACATTATTTATTAAGAAACTTGTGAACAATAACAAGCGATACATAGTATGATGATATAATAATGCAGTATATTAAAAAAAAAAAAGAATATTCCCTTTTCTATTATTTCTGCGTTATATTTTCAAAATAATGACACTGCCTTGTCAAAGATGCCTTGTTTACTAACCCTATAGTCAATCCACTTAATGCCTTTTTTCTTATAACGTAGGTGAGTGGAGCTTTCGTACTTTATCCCATTCGAGGACACTCCCTACCCTCTCCCCCCAACCCCTCAACTTTCTTGAACCCCTCATTCCACCCTTACACGACCCTATTCATTTCCACGGGTATTGTGCCGGACGAATGAATAGAAGAGGCGAAAGGACATACTCCCAGGACCTTACCGGATGAAATGGCTATTAAAAAAAAAAAGAAGGGATAAAGGGAGTAGGATGAAAGTCTCACCAAATTCCTGATGACCCTAAGTCCAGCCCTGATATTCGTTGGCTGAGTGGTAGCAAAAAGGTCCTCGGTTTGATCCCCTAACAGTTGCCTTACAGGATTTAAAACATTGTTTTAAATTATAATTAAAAATTTAAATAAAAATTACAATTTGATTGTTTTTTTTTTCTCTCCACCTGTTATTTATCATTTTCATTTAATTGCGTTAGGG
The DNA here is from genome assembly GCA_902151445.1 of Timema monikensis. Lineage (NCBI taxonomy): Eukaryota > Metazoa > Arthropoda > Insecta > Phasmatodea > Timematidae > Timema > Timema monikensis. Next base: position 44,783 of record CABFVZ010004290.1, read on the forward strand.
AAACAAGGAAAAGGAAGGTAACAACATTTAATTATATTGGTTCACGTGTTTAGTAAGCACAGGACCGGGCTTTAACTATATAAGGCTATAACATTTAATTCACACTTTTACATAAACTGACAAGCAATTTGTAGAGTTATATTTATATAAAAACAAATTATCAAAATGTGAGTACAACAAAAGAAATTTTCTAAATGCTGTAGCCAACTATTCCCCACATTTTGGCGGAAACCGAAATTAATGCTTGCAATACATCCTAGCTTCTGCGCCCACGTGACGCCATCTGTTTACTCACACTCATTTAGCCGCCATTATTTAACAAATGTTGAGCGTTCTCACCACTTGCTAAATTTTAACGCTATCAGCAGGGTATATACGCATGCGCGCACCTGTAAAAACGGTACCAACATTGCGTGTTCTGAATAAAAAAATATTTATCCAACAGATAGCTATCTGGCAGATAAATTCAGTTCATAAGACGCGTAAAACTTTCAAGTAGCTGATAATTTTTTTCTGGTAGATAAATTTAACCTCTCAATAGCAATATTTATCCCGTAGTCATAAGACCGGTCCTTAAGCAATCTTCTATTACTTTGGCGCTGTGCAATTTCTCAATGTATCTGATTATGATAACAATTTAAAAAGCATTTCAAGAATTGAAAATTTGAAAAAAAAAAATCTTAAATTAAACATAATTTGAGCCTACATAGAGAATTAGTACGTTTGAATTAAATATGATGTTTATATGTGAATACTAAAGCTTTATTTTTATTTGGACGTTAACTTGTAAACTTTTGTGTCCATGAAAATTATTTAAGCTGTGTAATGTGTTTGCTATCTCAATAAAAATACAAGAAACCTATAATCGTATATTTTAATATATCTTGATACAATTAGGATCATGACAAGTATTAATAAAAACATAACCACAATTTATTGCTATTGAATTTTACTACAAAGAATCATGATTTCGATTCCCGGTGAAGCTAAAAAATGAACCATTTTCTAAATTGGAATTTTCCATTTCAGAGTTATGAATTAACGTTCTGGATTCTGGGTGAAGTGTCTGTTATAGATTTAATTTAGGTTGTAAATAGTGTGATAATGTTAAGTGAAATTTAATAATAATACTTCAATTAAACAAAATACTGGCAGTTTGGTTTATAGGGTTACGGATTAATCTAGTAAATGGATTAGCATTAAAATGATTGTCCATGGAGAAATTAAATATCAACTTTAGTGCGGGGGAAGTGTAATTTAAGAGTACCTTAGGTACAACCCATTTTGATTTGAACCCTGAATTTCTCATAATCGGCAGTTCAGTCTATTACGAGCAACTCAATTGGACTATTTGACCAACGAGGTTGTAAATTTTCAAATAATTATTATTATTACTACTAGCACCGCGTCTTACTACCCGTTCGGGTTATACGCACTTACGCTAATGTGTAATGGTAGGGTGATTGTGAAATGAAATGAAGGACCTACAGTTTAACGTGGAATCCGAACCACGGTGGCAGCCTGGCATTCCCCACATTCACAAGTTGTGATTAATACAAGTCTTGTCAGAGGTGAAGGAAGGGTTTGGAAATCAAATAAATCTGTGCCGGGACCGAGGAGTGAACCCCGGCCGCCAGCACAGAAGTCTGACACCTTACCCCTAGACCACCAGGTCACCCTCAAATACTTAATAAAGTTTTAGTTTTTATTTAATAACTCACTTAATGACAAAAGGAACTTAAAGTACTCTAATTATTCCTATATTGAGTTAGTTCTACCCAGTCTCCCTCATTACACCCTATCCCTATAATGAGCTAGTTCTATCTAGTCTACCTCATTACACCCTATCTCCATATTGAGCTAGCTCTATCCAGTCCCCCTCATTAGAGCCTATCCCTACCTTGAGATAGTTTTATCCAATCTCCTTAATTACACCTTATCTCTATCTTGAGCTTGTTCTATCTTGTCTACCTCATTACACCCTATCTCCATATTGAGCTAGCTCTATCCAGTCCCCCTCATTAGAGCCTATCCCTACCTTGAGATAGTTTTATCCATTCTCCTTAATTACACCCTATCTCTATCTTGAGCTAGTTCTATCCAATCTCCTTCATTACACCCTATCCATATCTTGAGCTAGTTCTATCCAGTCCACCTCATTACACTCTATCCCTATCTTGGCTAGTTATATCCAGTCTCCCTTATTACACTACATCCCTATCTTATATTATTGTTATTTTTAATTTTACAAATACACTATATTATTTAAATATGTATTTAAAAATAATACTTAAATAGTAATATTATGAAAGTAATTATTTTTGATTATTATTAAAACACTATAGGAAGTTGCTAAAGTCCAACGGCACCATTCCTTTTGCTATTTTTTTAGTCCCTTGTCTTTAATGGAACCAGAAAGAACCATCTTGTTTTTGGATTTTTCCCATCAACACAGAAATATCAAAAGTATGTGAAAGGAAGAAAGGTTAATTCAAAGCCACCTTCACTCCGTCACGTGACCCTTAGTCGTCAGTCATCCCTTGACCCACCAGCCGCTGTCGTGGTTTGCCATCCTAACCCCCCCCCCCCTTCTGCAGTTTAGAAGTTACTATGTGCCCCCCCTTCTAGGTCGGGCTTTGCAAGGCGCAAGAAGACGTTATCTATCTCTGTAAGCCACAAGACAGTGTCCGAAAACCATTTCCTCCCCCACTGTTAGCAATTAACGAGTCAGCTTCTCTGATTTCCTGTTAGAGGTGCCTTATCTATTTTCTCTTGGGACGTTATCCTATTTCCTTACGCCATAAAATCTCTCTCACAAACATGGGAACAAGTTAATTTTCATAGCTAAAAGTGACACAAAGATTCATTCTCACGGTAACCTCATGGGAAGGTTAATTTTATGAGTGTAAGATTGAAGACTCCTCTGTTCCATGACCTGGTGCGATAAATAGTGCTATACTAACTTAAAAACATACATTCTTTAGTAAAATACAAATTATTTTTATTAATTTATAATTTTCGTTATAAATGAACCCATTTAGATGGTTGAATGGCAACATATCTTTCAATGTGCCTTTCAGTGTGGTAAATAGTAAAGTAAATTTGCGACCCCAAATCAAAATTGGAAAATAAAGAGAGTTTAATCAATCTAATATTTAAAACAACACACACTATTGTAATGGGTTTATCGAAATATTTTCATTTTGACTACTTAGTTCCAACCGCCACAAATGAAAATGATGAAAACTGTAACACATTTATAATACCTAAAAAGATTGTTTGGCTCACCATTCTGGCCCAAGTTGATCATAGAATTACTTTTAGACAAATTACGTGCAAATGTTTAATACTTAAACCATTATAATATTACAATAATTCAATCGAAGACTTAGTATGTATAAATATTAGCCAGTACTAATGTACAGTTGCCCAGGGGACACCCAAATGTACTAATCGTACACCCCTTCCGTGTAGGATCTTTCCATGAGCCGGTGAGATGAGAAGATGGTGATAGTGAGTATGAAGGTGTAGAACTATTGGAAACATTTAAACCTAATTAAATCCTATTTAACCAAATCATGGTTACCGTTGGGCTAGTTCCTCTTTTGGAAAAGTTGTTTACTGTACTGACAAGAGATCGGGCCCGGGACCCCTAAGCTTGTAGCTATGTGCACTGACCACTACACCATGGGGCCAGTTTTTTTAAATGATAAATAATAGCTAATAGCTACTAGTAGCTATGGTTAATATTAAGTTTATTTTATTTAATATAAATTAATCTTAGGGTAGCAAAATAATTAAATATTTATAATTGCATATTTTAAAATCAAAATATTTTTGAAAAGGGCTTTTGATATTTTGTTTAAAATAATTATATGAAAATTGTTTTTCATGAAATATAATAAAAAATATTTATTTAAGTACAAACTTCTATTAATTTATTTTATAAAAAAAATAATTTGTTTATTGCCCCCCCAAAAATTAATTTTTCGAATTTGAATATCTCTTAATGGTCTAGAAACATATTCAGCATTAATAAATAAATAACTTTTGTTTTGATTGAAAATACGTTTTGTTTGTTATTACGAGGAAAACTTACTTAAGGTAATCTACAAAAAATCAATTTTTGAAAATCTGGCTCCAAGATATACTAAGCGATATGAGAAAATTGGTAAGACTTTGTTAATAGGTTTGCCACTCTACCGTCACACAAATACTGGTGCATTTCATTGTATTTAACTTCCACATCATAGCTTAAACATTGTATTTTATTTTGTACAGCCTGTACGCATATTTAAGCCTGAAGTACCCAAAATTAAATTTTTTTGTCTAATAAATATAAAACATAATAAAATCAAAAATAACTAAGGAAAAAGAGTTAGCTAAGTTCTTTATCTGGATATCGACTTGTTTTCAATTAATTAAAAAAGGATGGGTAATTTAAAATTTTGATAAATTATAGTCACACTATCGTGAAGGGATAGTCAGAAATCTTCAAAGGGGGGAAAAAAAAATGTTTACAGCATTGACCTCACGTCAATTGCGACCAGATGTATGAGTCTATGTGTCCTTCGATGTGATCCTGGCAAAACAAAGAATTTTTTTTTAAAAAAAGAAAAAATATCAGCTTTTAGTTTACAAGACTCATTTATTTTAGATATAAATATATACAGGGAATATTATTATGAATATGGAACAACTAAAAGTAAGTTTATGTTCATATCTAAAAAAATGTGCCAATTGAAATACCAAATTGCTTTTTTAAATAAGTAGTTCTAAGTTTGAAAAATACCAAATAACGATAAAACATTTTATATTTCAAAAACTGAAGATACTTTCCGTACATGGTTTTTACGAGTTTGGGGCATGAAACTTTGAGTTGGGTGGATAAAATGTCCCACTAAAACGTATTAAAGAGGTGTTTATATTGGACACCGGTGACCATCTTACGATAAAATAAAAGTGGCAGAACCGATAAAATTAAACATTAAAAAGAATAAATAGTGATGTAAAAAATACATTATCATTTCTTTACTAATTCCGTGGGGAAGAATAATTCACCGTTTTCCTTTATTTAAAGGAATTGATACGTTTTATATTTAGGAAGAAATTATTTTCGGATTCCTACTTTTCTACAATTTAAACGAAACCTTTGAATCGTACTTTTGGAAAGAATGATATATTAAGAGAGACCTCATATTTAAAATCGTCACTTTCGCAATAAACTGGAATTCAGATTGAAGGGAGGTTGAAGCTCGATTCCAGATCGGGTGGAATGAAAATAGATTTTACTAAATTGTTTTCCACACTCCCAAACAAATATGTGGGTACACTTTATATAAATTAATTTTTACTCAATACAAACATATTAGCGTTATAAGTACATACGAGTGTAGCACAAAATTGTATAAGTGAGAGATGCAAAAAAAAAAAAAAAAAATGAAAGGGGTATCGTCCATTATATCGGGAGAGAGATATTTTAGACCATGTGTCCACTGAAATAAGTTATATTCAACTAAAATCACATCCTTAACAATTTTATTTGACACAAAAATATTATTATTTACTTTATATGAAAGATAAAAATAAATTATTTTTAAATTTTCTATTTTAGGACTACTTTTATCTACTTTAAATAAGCGTTCTAATCAAACAACATGGTAAACTAGGTTATAAGCTACTACCAAGATACACGTATTTATTCATCATAACTACGATGATAGCTGGTCGTTCACACGGTAAGAGTGAACTTGTACTTAATTCAGTATTTAATTATTTGTGTCAACGTCCCCCGTACCGTAGCCTTTGTCTAACTTGTAAGGTAGCAAACTTACCTTGAATGGTTCGACTATGTTGTAGCTTATAAAGTACGCTCATGGTGTAATCCATCAAGGTAATCTTGCTACCTTTCTGGGTAAACTGAACATACGGGGGACATGGTCCAACTACCACCGTTATACAGGATGTGGCTGAAACAATCAGAAGATTATTACTTTGAAAATTTACACTCTAACTGGAAACTAAATACTCACTAGCTAAATAAAAGCAAACTACATACTACACTTTCAATTTGGGCGATAATATCACTATAGTGAGCTCCACTGGACGACAGACAAGCCTCAGCCAGTTATCCATCACTTTCCTTAGCTTAAATCTTCTAATAGTTTCCAACCCACCTGTATATGTTAAAGTCACTAACTAATTTCTAAATAACTCCATTTATTTTGTATAATTGATTGAATATCTAAAGAAATTCTTTATATAAAAATTGTTGTTTAAACTGATTTACCTTTAAATAATCACTATTTGTTGATGTTCTTTTTTTAAAATAAATTTAAATACTAATGGCAAATTTTGAGTCATACCCTTCTTTTGAGGATTATTCTCAAGTATACCGTTACAATTAAAATTTACTTTAAGATTTACTCTTAAATTTTGAAGTATTTTTCTGTTAAATTTTCTTTAGGGGAACCTCCCCTGAGCTGATTCCATAAGAGCACTTGTGAATCGTGCCCCCCCTCCCCACCCCTCCTCGCGAAAATCCTGGTTCCAACCCTGCACTGAGGGAGCTACAGGTCTAATGGAAGAAAGCATTATCTCAGCTCTCTATCGGTTAACTGTTGCCAAATATCCACACTTTCAGTTATATCTTATGGTTGTGTGGTGGGGTAGGAAGAAAATACTGACAACATCGACGAGCCAGCGTTGCTAAATTTGTATTATGTTTAACGCAGGATTGAGCACACGAATAAAAGATAATGACAACGCTGTGCCCCAGTGTTAAGCATACATTTCTCTCTGTGATGAAATTCAGTATAGTTAGGTTGAGTTAATTTTAAGCTATATTAAACTTATTAGATTTAAAAGGTATTATATTAATATATAAATAATATTTTGTGAATTTTTGAATATTTGAAATCCAACCCTTCAAGTGAATTTGAGTAGACATTTTCAGTCCACTGCCTAAGACGTTAGATGGAAATAAGTACAGTTTGACAGTTTTAGATAATTTTTAAAGGTACCTGGTAAATATAAAGCCACCAGACAAGAGGGCAGAAACTGTTATTATTATTATTATTATTATTATTATTAAACAACCGCGTCTTACTACCCATTCGGGGTATAAACACTTACGCTAATGTGTAATGGTAGGGTGATTGTGAGATGAAATGGAGGACCTACAGTTTAACGTGGAATCCGAACCACGGTGGAGGCCTGGAATTACCCACATTCTTAAGATGTCTTGTCAGAGGTGAAGGAAGGGTTTGGTAATCAGATAAATCTGTGCTGGGAATTTCCGAGGTTATTTTGAAGTTTGGAGCTATGTCAATCATTCTGCCAAATCAAGGGACTAAATTCATGTCAGATCTCATGACGCAGTTGTTTGGATTTAAAAAGGTGGATAAGTTGAAAACGAGTCCATGGTATCTACAGTGTAATGGTAGGACGGAATTAGTTTATCAAACCATCATATTTTGTCAATGTGAATCAGAAAAATTGGGACGTTTATTTACCTTTTAGGATCACTACATTTAAAACCGAAGAAAACTTAGGCATTAAAGTAACACTGTATGAAGTGATCCA
>CABFVZ010004291.1:0-35436 GCA_902151445.1 Timema monikensis
AGCACTATGGCAACACACGTTATAAAGAGAGAGGGATAATGGTCAGCACTAAAGAAGCACCATGGCAACACACGTTATAAAGAGAGAGAGAGAGAGACAATGCTCAGCACTAAAGAAGCACCACAGTATCACAGATTAGAGAGTTGATAATTTCTAATGGGTAAGAGCTGTCCCGCTTACCAATACAAGCAGTCCGTGCACCAGCTTACCGCAAATTCCTCTCCTACCGCTGTGATAGAGATATTTATTACTGTTCTGGGTAATTATTGCCCAAGCCAAATAAATTAGCACAGTAATGTGTGAATTTATGAGGGCAAACAAAAGTTAACAGCAGTTGGGTCGGTATCTTCCGCGCAGCCTTACCTTGGAATACAACAAGGGGACAAGTGTCTTTTTTTTATTAATGTACTCTTTCGCGCCAGTATGGGATCTTGATAAAAGGCACATTAACAGGAAGCTAATGTACAAGCACTCTTCTGGATATAATATGTACGTTTAAAGTGCATCCGGTTGGTAATTAAACTCTGGATCTTTTAGTTTAAAACTAAACACCCTATCGGGAAAATAAGTGAGACATAAAAAGGACATGTATGTCGTAACTAAATCAAATACTCATTTACTTTTAAAAATCTCATTTGTAGTCACGCTATAGATTTGAAAAGAAAAAAGAAAGTCCAGCTGCAATAGAGAGAAAAATAATGACAGTCCGTTGTGTTGGGATGTTGTGTGTGCTCTGCTTTGACTCCACGAGGTTGACGTTCTATTCGGATGCAGTTAGTGTGGTTTTATAGTGTGATTCTCATTTTACTTAATGCAACATACTTTTGAGTGAATGTTGTTTTTATTTTTTATTTAGCACCGCGTCTTACTACCCGTTCGGGTTACACGCTTAAGTACTAATTACGCTAATGGATTAGGAATTGGGGAGGTTGAAGTTAGAGGAAGTGAACCCACATTTGCGTGGAGAGAGAGAGAGAGAGAGAGTGGAAAACCATTTAGGAACACACACCTCCCAGTTCACCCGATCGATATCCCCGTCCTCGGCAGTCGAGCTCAACATGGCTAGCGCGTTAGCTAACTACGCCACCGAGGCGGATGTGAATGTTGTTGAATTTCCTTTTCAGTTTACCTCCGTTATCCTTTGACCCCAAATTATTGTAAGTTAAAGATATCTTGGACTATCATTTTGACTCGGAGCACTTACAATAATTTTATTAACCTAATAACTACGAGTTTATATCAAATTATGGGATATTAGAGATGTTTAAAAATGACATTAGTATGATTTTTTTAAATATAATATTGTAAAATGAATTTATTATGGCATTCTATTTGTTATATATATTAAATACAATAACTCAACTCGGCTATGTCTATTTGTTCATGGTGTCTTAGAGCTATATGTATTTATTAATTACGATAGCGTAATAGGACTGGGTAAGGTGGACCTTCGTTAGTGAGAAGGGATTGTGTGAAACTATTAAGGAAAACGACACTCTCAGTATACTTAACAGGGATTCGAACCCCGACCTCCCAATCACTAGCAATACATTCAGACACCCTATTGACGGATGCCGGTCATATTTATTCAATATTTGAAGGATGAAAATCACTTGCGTGAAGCTGATTGCGAGCATCGATTGTTTTCTGGCGCTAAGGTTGGTTTTCCGACTGTACAAAGCTATCAGCGTGACCTATCAATTTCGCCCTGACATACTGGAGCACCATCTAGTAACGATCTTTGAACATGGCTGGTAGTTTTATATCTGTACTGCACGAGCCATTAAAACACAGCAGCTATTCCACCTCGTTTCGACGTAAACCGCGAGACTCCTCTATACGAGACTATGAAGCTCAATAACAACATTTCACTCTCTGCATGTTAGTCTCTAATAACAACTGTTGTCATGACAATGAACTTCAAATAGTCTCGTTCCTTAAAACACACTATCAATAGTTTTCGTTTCGTGGCACACTTGGAGGGATTAAAGAGTGAACAACAGTTGGTACAAAGGAAGCTTTTAAAATTAAAAATATAATTACTTGTTTTTAATGTTGGCCACCAAAAAAAAAAATGTTTCTATCTTGACTTCCCCGCCACAGCAAAGCCATGACATACCAGACTGATGCTTTAGTCCGCGTGTCCACCGATATGGTTAAGTCGCTAATAGCGAGCACACTTATGCTATAAAGTGTTGATAGTAAAAAAAAAAGTATAATGGACTTTCGAGGAGATAAATAAATTCTTTAGGTGTTGTTGGTGCGCCTGGTGTGACGATAAAAAGTAACCCGTGGCCATCACCGACCTCACACACTCCTCTCTTAGCGGGGAGCTGGAGAGAGATCGTAAACATAACTTCTTCCCGGAGTACACTTTTAACACTAATTCTTTTATTATAAGCGCAGCAGCCCATTTGGCCTATCAGCACCAACGACGTAATAACCAGCATCGTGCATACGCTGCTTTTCTTCTTCTTTTTATTCTACAACTTTCATTAGCTCATCGCCCTTTAAGAGAGGAAATGTCTTCGGAAACGACAATCGAACGGACGACGACGATTTCAGTCGCCAACTTAATTATACGTGTTCTGTCTCTTTCTAGCTCCTCGCTCGTAGAACTCGAGGTTTGTACTATTCACTCTCATTTAGTTTCCAGTTTGACAAACTACGTCGGCAAACCCGGAGAAACTACACAAATATGCTTGAAATTATTATTGACCGAGCGTTCGCTCAACTCTTTTATTTTTTAGAATTCTATTTTTGTGTGTGTGTGTGTAGGAGGACCATTAGTATTTATTCGGGGGAAAATAGGACCAGAAGCGATGATTAAAAAAAATTGAGCTAATGTTGCGTTGGCGCACAAAATCAACAGGGTAATATTTATATATATATATATATATAAACAATATATATATATATATATATATACATTGTTTCTCATTACCCTTTCGGGTTATACCCATGGATATATATATAAATTTCACTGGGTTGAGTTTTGAGGAAATGTACCCACATTTGAGTGTAGGGAAACTGAACCCCCGTTTAGGGGAAAACCACCCTCACTATGCTTAACCTGGATTTGAACCCTTGCCTGATTGTCCCCCTCTATGCACACTAAATGAGCTCGACACTTATACCGCGTGCCCACCGGCATGGGTTTATATAATGCTATCAATATAATTGACGTTACTTTATTTTCTGGCGAATGAAACTAATCGCAAATGTTTTGTTTTAAAGTGTATTACTTTTTTTTTTAACTCTTTCCTTGGTAAAATGGTAGTTACAATAAACTCCTGACTATCTGGCTTAGTAGATACATGATAATGCACGGATTATTGAAAACACCGGTAGTCCAATTACAATTTTATCTTTAATGTTGACATTTGTGAACTGTTTCTCTAACATGAATAATCATATTTTGTATCGAACAGCTTTACGTAGACTCGCATAAATAATTATATAGTAAGTTACATCTTGTATGTTACTGTTCCCTCCTAAATCTGATTTGTGAACTAGTCGTGTACTATTTTCTGCTTCCTAACGAATTTTCGACTTTTTTTTCTTATGACAGTTATAATTTTTCGCGGATCTGAAGGGAATGCTATGGGTAGAAGTTGTGCTTCTGACGAAAACGTGTTAAGCTGCGTTCACAGTACCACGCTTACTGCCGAGTTATTTTATTTGGTTGAGAAATACGAAAACTACCGTAAACTATAAAATGTGCACGGATAATTCACAATACGAATAACGCAAGTACGGATAGTTGGAGGCTACCTGTATAGTAATAACAAAGAGCTTGTTTAACATTCCCGGCCAGATGATAACATTTAATAAGCATTATGGACATATTTAAATTGGAAACTAGAAGCATGATTATTACTCTAAATCTAATTTGCCAACTTTGATCACATAATATACTCTTATTTTCTCCTTTATCCTTATAATAGCACATAATTTATATTTATAAAACTTTTTTTTGTACTGTAATAAAAAATCGCCTATACACTTTTAATTCATAACTACCCTTCGACTGGTTAGTGTATTCTGTCACCCGCACCAACTGGGAGAAAGCACATGTGTTAGTAAATTCCTGATAGTGCGGTAGTTTCCAGTTGATTTCCGCACTGAATTTCTATGAGTGAGCGCGAAATAGCCCACTAATTTTATCAGAAAGGAATCTCAAATCACCCGTTTCGGTGCCCACGTGGTCTCTAAGGCGTCCCTCTGACAATAGACTAGAGTGCTTATGACGGGGAGACCAGAGTTCAAATACCGGTCGAATGTAGTGAAGGTGTTTTTTTTTTCCTAAATGACTTTTCCCTCTCCCTCAACGCACATGCGGGTACAATTTCTCTCAATTCAACTTTTCTCATCCCTAACACATTAGCATAACTATTACATATGCGTATAGCCTAAACATATAGCAGGATGCTGTGCTACACACACACACACACACACACATATATATATATATATAAAAAACTTAGTATTAGCTTATATTAATAAATTAATTGCTTTACTTAAACATGAAACAAATTTTATTTATTTGAATTTAAATGTTTATTGACATTGCTTATAACTCAGGATATTATTTATTTTGCACACATCTTACTGACCATATGGGTTGTTTGCACTTTTAATTACACTTATTGAGAAGTGTGAGTGTGCAACGAATAAGCTGCTTCTAAATTTGCATGGAGTGTGTGTGAAACCATTTAGATAAAATACACCCTCTTTACATCCACCCTGGATTCGAGCCCTCACCTTTCTGCCAATGACAAACCAAACTAGACTAGCTTGACGTTTAGTCCGTGTGGCCACCGACACGGATGATTTCAGCAAGGTTTTTTCTCTCTTTATATGCCTTCAGATGTTGTTTATCAAGTTTAATTATTTTTTTATTAATCATGCTCAAAACTCCCCTCGATGATAAGATAAGCACATAATTAAATTATACATGTTTTGTAGTTAGCGATGTGTGTGTAATTGCTAATTGGTGCCCGAGTCTAGCTCGAACAGATATTCTCCTAGAGCCCGACATGCCGCTCTTAGGGATATCTTGCCCGAGTTGATTACACTGTTTGCTATGCATTGAGCCGGCTTATTTCCCTGTGGCGCGCACATCTATCAGGCAGGTATAATAGAGCAGAGGTGAATTGCCACTCAGCAACACACATGAGGTAATTGCACCGAGTTCGTGTCCTGAATACTCCCCGTGAGGAACATGGGGACTTGAGATGGTTAAAACGCTATCAAAAATGTTTTATTAACAGCTTTGACGTTGTGTTGCAGCTTCTGATAAGCTGGCATATTATAAGAGGGTTAAAATGCTATCAGAACTGTTTTATCAACAATCTTGACGTTGTGTTGCAGCTTCTGTCAGATGACTTCCCATATACTTGAACTGCTTTATGTTTTCCAACTCCTGACTTACAATTTTGATTTTTAGTGGCTAGGGTCCTACTCTTTTATTTTTAGAGTACTGTAATACGATAATAAGCTGTAATTATTCTTACTTTGTAAAGTTATGATTGCATTTTATGAAATGCGGCCCCCTCAGTATATTCAATTATCACCGTGACCCTTATGATTAGACGAGTTTGACACGTCTGCTGTACTAACGGCCTAAATTCTCTCACCTGTAAACCAATCTGTGCTTTTTAAAAGTTCAGTTACACTCCAAATTTGACTTACATTCTATTTATGTCCGTTATAGCTTTAAACTAGTTTACAACATATAATTTTGCACCGTGGATCAACATATGTTATTTTAAGTATTTAAGAATTGTTTCTAAGCAAAGAAATTTACATGAAAAAAAGATCTATTAAAAAGTATTGTACTATTATAATAATTAATAGATAAAGTTGTGAAAATTTAACTCACAAAGAAGATATATTTATTGTCCAATTTTTATGGGAAAAGCTTTTTATGACAGCAAGATAAGATACTAGATATACATTCGTGTTTTCATTCAAATTGTGAGATTTGCAACTTTCATTCTGGATAGATAATATCGATACCTAAATAAATAACACTAATAATATGATATTAATTGTATACCATTTACCACCAAAAAAAATATTTTCTTAAAAGGCCTTTCTGGACTGTACGTTCGTTAATATAATCTTGGGCAAACACAAACTTTGTTTATACTCCACCAATTTGCTACCCAACACGTCTGCGGAATATGTCCCAGTTTTGTGTCGGAGACTTGCGTCACCTCTAGCTCCTGTGACAGTTCTGTGTTAGGGACTGGCGTCACCTCTTGCTCTTGTCCCAGTTCTGTGTCGGGGACTTGCGTCACCTCTAACTCCTATGACAGTTCTGTGTCGGAGACTTGCGTCACCTCCAGCTCCTGTGACAGTTCTGTGTCGGAGACTTGCGTCACCTCTAGCTCCTGTGACAGTTCTGTGTCGGAGACTTGCGCTACCTCCAGCTCCTGTGACAGTTCCAGTGTCGGAGACGCGTTACCTCTAGCTCCTGTGACAGTTCCGTGTCGGAGACGCGTTACCTCTAGCTCCTGTGACAGTTCTGTGTCGGAGACTTGCGTCACCTCTAGCTCCTGTCCCAGTTCTGTGTCGGAGACTTGCGTTACCTCTATCTCCTGTGACAGTTCTGTGTCGGAGACTTGCGTCACCTCCAGCTCCTGTCCCAATTCTGTGTCGGAGACTTGCGTCACCTCTAGCTCCTGTGACAGTTCTGTGTCGGAGACTTGCGCTACCTCCAGCTCCTGTGACAGTTCCAGTGTCGGAGACGCGTTACCTCTAGCTCCTGTGACAGTTCCGTGTCGGAGACTTGCGCTACCTCCAGCTCCTGTGACAGTTCTGTGTCGGAGACTTGCGCTACCTCCAGCTCCTGTGATGGAAGGAGCGCCGTTATTCCGTAAATGGCACGTTAGCCGTAATTTGCGCTAACGTCCTCACATAAGCAATGACACGTCCCTTCCCGAACTTTAAGCCCTGCCCTTAATTTATGAGCGTTGCCAACTAATTGTCCGTCCTTTCCGCGGTAGCGGGTATGCGTAACAGGCTTAACTGTAGAGTAAGTAATTTGAAGAAGAAAAAGTAAACATCTAAACGTTGCTGCTATCGTTAGTTTGTACAAAGGATAAAAAGTTGTTGATATTTTTCGTCGAGGACGAAAAAAGTAATACAACTTTTATTACTCTCCAACTTAGCATGATACTTGCCTTCTTCTTTTCCCCTGTGAAATTATTTTGGCGTGTGATGCTGGAGTTAATGTCTTCATTCTATGTAACGTATCTTAATCGTGACATTAGAGGCACCGTCTCCGGACTATTACAGTCCCTGTTCCCCCCTCCGTAACATGGTGAGGCTTGTGATGGTAACAAATCCAGAGGGTGCTATTGTGCGCGTGCAATACCAATGTCACGGAACTTTGGAGTTCAGGCTTTTTTTGTTCCCAAACAAATTATTTTGAATCAAATTTTTTTAAAAAACCTAAATCCACATGATACATCAAATTATATTCCATGTCTGGTTTTATACACCGTAATTATTTTATTTTAAGTCATCTATATTCAAACACACTTCGGTGTTCGAATGGTCTAACGCGCTACTCTCGCACTAGACTGGACTGCCGATGACGGGGAGATCGGGGCTCAAATCCCGATGTACTGAGGGTGCTTCTCATCAATTGTTTCTCACTCTCCATCCACGCAAATGCGAATACATTTCCTCTAAGATTTTAAAGTCCTCTTTCTTATCCTATTAGCGTGACTAGTGTATGTCAAACGGGTTAAGACCCATTGTAATTTTTTTTAACACGTCTTCTTGTCTCTTGTCTCAGGTTTTAGCGCCGTCATCCCTGGGTTCCCCCGCTACTCTGTGATAGGGGACAGTCGGAGCGGCGTCTACAACCTCAGGATCAGCAACGCGACGCTAGACGACGACGCCGAGTTCCAATGCCAGGTCGGCC
Organism: Timema monikensis; assembly: GCA_902151445.1. Lineage (NCBI taxonomy): Eukaryota > Metazoa > Arthropoda > Insecta > Phasmatodea > Timematidae > Timema > Timema monikensis. The sequence continues at coordinate 7,940 of CABFVZ010004291.1, forward strand.
CGGCCAGGTTCAACAAGGCGATACGAGCCAACGCCCGACTCAGCGTCATCTGTGAGTATTCTGCACGCTTGACTGTTTCCATGGCGGCCATGATTGTATCGTTCTTCCGTGAGAAATATCATGGCTCATCGACAATACACTGCTACCAACATACCTTTTTCTTCCACTAGATTGAGCTTTTTTCAGAGTAGCTAAAATAATAAAATAGTGACTAGCGGGCGTTCTAGTTTTTTACTGTTTTTTTATTAGCGAAAATATTACTTTTGAATTATTTTTTAGTGTTTTATTGATTGTAAAATATTATAGGTGGGAAATAGGTAAATTAAAATTTATCTTGACATTAATGTGCCTACTGCTTTTTTTAAGTGGGCTCTGAAGTGTTTAGTAGAATATTAATTTGTAACAATATTTAGCCTGCATCAAGGATACCGATATATGTTGAGCCTATATTGACTACTTTTTAAGTGAACTTAGCGTTTATTTTATTTTCTAAGAGGCCTAGCCATGACTGTCTATATTAAACAATAAAACAAGCTTACATTAGCAACTATGTTAGAAAAAATAAGACCATCTAGCTATGTTTATCTCAAATATAGTGGGAAATTATACCACGTGGCCACTTTTTGTGGGATTTTAGTAATATGAGTTGGCAACACTGAGTCACACTCGTAAGTCGCTGTGGGTTTGTTATCTGCTCCAACAATAATAATTGTCTACAGTAAACTAACTGTAGGTAGTATTTAATCTGCATAAATAATCTGGGTTTGGCTTTGCTTTAAAATGAAAATTTTCAAGTTCAAGTTGTCTAAAACTAAAATAAATTTTATCAGTTAATTTTTTTAATGACCGGTACAATTCCTTAGTTTCTTATTATATTTCATCATATTCTAGGCACCCATTTAGTGGCAAAGAAAAAGGTTTTTTTAAGTCAGTAGGTCCAAGTTGTAGTACCCCTCGTTTACTTGAAAGGTAGTAAGTTTACCTTGTATTATTAAACTTTGGTATAGCTTATTATTAAGATAGGGCCATAATATAATCCGTAAAGGTAAGATTGCTACCCTTCAAGATAAATGGAGTGTGTATAGTTATCATTTATTTTATTATCAAGTATTATTTGAATTTATCATACGACAGGCCTATTAACTACAAATCAATAACATTCATAATAATTATAAATAAAAAACTCTCATTAGATAATATAAAAAAAATTTTATTATTATTTAGCACCGCGTCTTACTACCCGTTCGGGCTACACGCTTAAAGTACTAATTACGCGAATGGATTGGGAATTGGGAAGGTTGAATTAGAGTAAGTGAACCCGCATTTGCGTTGAGGGAGAGTGGAAAACCATTTAGGAACACATTACCCCCCAGTTCACCCGACCGAGATTAGAACCTCTATCTCCCCGTCCTCGGCGGTCAATCTCAACATGACTAGAGCGTTAGCCTACTTCGCCACCGAGGCGGGTATAAAACAAATTACGTTAGTAAATAAATATAAAATGCATTTATTAGAACTTTACATTTCGGTTAAAATAAAAGTAACGATTTACAAAAGATGATTGAAGGAACTTTAAATAAACGTCAAAAAGTAGTTCACGTTCACGCGCAAAACGAACACGATCCGAAATTGGTTCCTTTGTTTAAACCTGAACGCATTCATTCAAATGTTCGGGTGGAAAAAAAACTAGTTCAAATGAACGGGTTATTTCCGGTCACTGTGTAATATCAAAAAAATTGTAAATGGGAAAATAGTTAGTCCCATTATTTTTGTGCGTGGAGGTGTTGATCGTTGCTGGAAACTTGTTGCTATTTTATTTTCGTTGAAGAACATTCGGGAAGGACTAGAGAAGGACCTGTTTTCGGAAAGCCACTCAACATCAATTGATTCGCGCAGTGTTGTGTTCGTCTACCTTCCATTACTCGAGTTTCGGTGTGATTGATGAACTTATTCGGGTCCTTTCCCTATTGTCTGTTGGAGTTTCTCAAAGGGTTTGGCGAGGCATAAGATTATATTACTTGTTACTCATTTCGACACAAACAATTCCTTAGAGATAGATAGATGTCTTCTTCGACTTGTTTTGTTGTTTTTCATAAAACAAAGTGTTTTAAGAACAAAGTTGAGCGTTGTACCAATTTTTAAAACTTCTTACTTACAACTTCTGAAGAGAGAAGTGGGCAATATAAAAATAAAAGCTACTTCTTTTCACAGACATTGTCAGAATATTACAGGGAAACTTTCAGAAACAATACAATCTTGTGTACAGAAACAACTTTTAAGATCGGTGGTCTAGCAAATCACTAGTTAAAATTTCGAGAAATGTGGAAACAATCTATCGTGAAGTATAGTCACTTATAATAATTATACTCTAAAAAGCTAATCCATTTGATTTAAGTAATACGTTATTCAGATTAGAAATACAACTATCACAGGAGGTTTATATTTTATACGCCAAAAAGATGGTTTAATATAATATATATGAAAGGTTCATGTGTTAGCACATTTGTTGTAACTGTAAAAATTTAGTAATAGTAACTGATAATAAAACTCAACATAAACATTTTTGGAACCAGTAATGACAAATTTGTCATTGGTAATAAAATAAAGTTTTCAGAAGCGGAACTGATTTATTTGTTATAGACAATTTCATCGTAGTCAATATTGAAACAGCCGTCAGAACTAACAATGACAATACTATCAGCAATATCAAACAAATGCTGAAACAGTTGTAAGAACAATAAATCAAACATTTGCCCTATCCAGCAATGACGCTAATGATCAATGTGCTAATTTGGACATATTTTAAAATAAAACAAAATTCAGTAATAAAATTTCATAAGTAACAATGTAAGAGATGTCAGAGCAAAGAAAACGTTGTTAGAGAAAACATTTAAATAGTTGTTGGTATTATAAATTTATTATTTATCTTATTAAATAGTGAAACAGTAGTCATAAGCACCAATTACAATGTTGTAAGAGTTAATAATGACCTGGTGGTCTAGGGGTAAGATGTCAGACTTCTGTGCTGGCGTCCGGGGTTCGATCCTTGGTCCCAGCACAGATTTATCTGATTACCAAACCCTTCCTTCACCTCTGACAAGACATCTTGTGAATGTGGGGAATGCCAGGCCTCCACCGTGGTTCGGATTCCACGTTAAACTGTAGGTCCTCCATTTCATCTCACAATTACCCTACCATTACACATTAGCGTAAGTGCGTATAACCCGAACGGGTAGTAAGACGCGGTGCTAATAGTAATAATAATAATAATAATAATAATAATAATAATAACTCTGACAAGACGTGTATTAATCACAACTTGTGAATGTGTGGAATGTCAGGCCTCCACAGTGGTTCGGATTCCACGTTAAACTGTAGATCCTTCATTTCATCTCACATTCACCCTACCATTACACATTAGCGTAAGTGCGTATAACCCGAACGGGTAGTAAGAACAGCTATCATAACGAACTATAAAATATAAGTCAAAACAATAACAATTTTTTCAAAGGTAACAATGAAATAACTATCGGAATTAACAATAAAACGTTAGTCAGAACCAACAAAGACAATGTTGTTAGAGATAACAATTAAACTGTTATCAAAACCAACAATAAAACATTAGTCAAAACCGACAATGACAATGTTGTCAGAGTAAACACTGAAATTATTATCAAAACCGGAAATGAATCATTTATACTATCAACAATGAAATAATAGTCAAAAGCAACTTTGAAATTGTTGTCAGAGGTAGTAATGAAACAGAAGCTATAATCAACAATGAAAATTTTGTCAACCAACACTGAAACCCTTGTCAGAGCCGGAAATTAATCATTTATCTTATCAAGCAATGAAACAGTAGTCACAAGCAACAATGGCAAAGTTGTCAGAGGTAGTAATGAAACAGTTATTGGAAGTAACAATGAAACAGAAGCTAGAACCAACGATGACATTATTGTCGGAGGTAGCATTTAGAAGAGTATTCAGACCACAGTTGGGCCAAGAAACAAAGTCGAAAGCTAGCCAGCCAATTCATATATCATATTTGTTGTAGGGGAAGCTTTATAGGACATATTATTGTGTTTGTTTCAGCGCCCCCTTCCTCCATAGAGATTGTGGATCGCGCTCCCAACTCTAAGATCGAGATACGAGAGAACGAGGAGTTTCAACTGGAGTGCCTGGTGAAGAACGCCAAGCCGGCGGCAAGGATCGTCTGGTACCGTGGCAATGTCGAGCTTAAACTAGGTTAGTCAGCTAGAAACAAGGACAAAATAAATAAGGAGTCATGTTAACAACCTCGGTTAGTAACACCACTGAGAATGTTAGTTTAATAATTATATCGGTTTAGAAAATTCTTGGTAAAATAGAAAATATTTTAGACTATTTTAAAGAATATCTTGAATATATATATAAAATAAATTTTATCTTATATATATGGTTGAGGATATTCCCCAATATTTTTAAAATGTTACATAAGCAATTCTATCATTTATATTTACATTTTACTGATTCAGGTCTAAAACCTTAGTAAATACTTTAATATTCTTCCCACAACAACGGAAATTGTGAAAGACACCTACAATGTTTGTTATAGAACTATACACTTTTTTTTACGGTGGGTACAGTAGTCTCCAAATATTGAAATAGTAGGTTAAATAAAAGACATTTAAAAGTGTAATGTACAGTCTACACAGTAATATATTTAACATTGTATTTGTACATTCAAACATAGTCTACCATAGTTTTATCATAATCAGATAATACACTTTTCAAAGTTTTTTATTTGTGATATAATAATTTGACCCTGTACAAGCAGTTCCATGTACTTTATGATTTTAAAACGTTCCTTTAAGACTTCCCCGTTGCTGTGATTGTGTACTGTGTTTGTTTTAAACAGACAAGCGAGTGGACACAACAACAGAGGCGGAGACAGGTCGCGAACATAAAGCCAAGAGGTACAATGTCCTAAGTCGCATCACACTGCAACCAACAGCAGAAGATGACTACGCTGATTACACGTGTGAGGCGAGGCACGAAGCCCTGCCCTCGGACATGCCGATGAGAGTTACCGTCCAGCTCAGTGTGCTATGTAAGCTGGACTCATTATTTAACTAGCAAATACAGAACACATCCAGTTAGTTATTGAGACCATCTGGGATTGAACAGCTGTGTAAAAAAATATAATAATAAATTCTGATCTACTTCTGGGATTGCACGGTCTTAAGCTAGATTCATACGTTCGCCGAAAATATAGGACACAATCTGCTTGAGTAGTACAGCAATTCACACGCTGTGTGTTGACCCATGATGCAGTGCAACGTTAACTTAAAACAGCTGATTATAAACATAGTTTATTTTCTAGTATATAAACATATATTATAGATCATTCTCCAAATGGATGTTTTCAAATTACATTGTTGTGCCCTGGCACAATCCAATACATCGATACATACGCTTTACATTAACGAGTTACTTCAAATCATCTCACAACGGACAACGAAGCTGTCTGCTTTATTCTGGCTGTAGAGTGCACGTGCACTGATATTAGATGGTTTGTTCTGAGATTTGATTGGTTCTCCTGTGCTGAACATCTCGAGCAGACGGACAAAGTAGAGTTGAGTTGAACTTTAGCGGAACAGCTCGCACAGATAAGGCGGAAATCTTGTGATTGGCTTTAGAGCTCGTCACGTGTCTCTATGTTTATGTTCTGCGCTAGTTTTTCGGCGAATTTGTGAATCCACAGTAACGCAGTAATCGGCAAGCTACCGAATGATTTTGATTTGATCTAACCAGCAAAAGATTTAACAAGTAAAAATTGTGTTCATAAATATAGACTAGTAGCTAATTACTACCCGCTTCATTGGCCGAATGGTTTAAGTCGTCCCGCTAGTGTTATACTGGTCCGTTTATAACGGGGATATTGGGGTTCAAATCCTGGTTGATTCTACTTAGAGTGGGTTTGATTACACGGTTTTCCTCCCACCTCCCGCGCAAATGTGAGTAGATTATCTATAAAGTGCTTCCCCATCCTTACCCCATTATCATACTTATATGTATAACCTGAACAGGTAAGACGCGGTAATTAAAAACAACCTAGTAACAATCTGAGAAATATAAATTTGAATTTGACTGCACAATAAATTTTTCCAAACTGGCCAACCATATTTTTTAACAAATACGACATCAAGTGGGCATCCGACTCCGGGTTTAATGCGTCACTCTCGTGTTAGAATGAACTGCCAGTGATGGGTAGATTGGCGTTTGAATCCCAGTCGGGTGTATTGAGGATTTTTTTTCCCTAAAGGGAAAATTGAACAAAGATTCTCTATATGTAGCCATTGTGTGTATCAAATTTGCTCGAAATTATTAGTCCAGTTGTTTAAATATATTTTACTTACAGAATAATAAATATGATAAAATTGTAAATGTTTGTGTAAACGGATACTTTTATTACTATGCGTTTAACTGTTTATAAAGCTGATATTTCTAAGATGGTCCACTAGAATTTTTTTAGCCAATACAAGTTTTTATAAGTGTGTATATATAGACGCCATCCACAAGCCCGAACTTCTCCTTTCTATGCCTTTGATGGCTGTGAAATGGGGGGAAATAAAAAAAAATTGTTGGGGTTATTATTTCATTTCCTGAAATCTATAGAAGCAAAAATTAAATTAGAAAGTTTTCAAAATTATTAGAGATAGGTAGATGAAACAGTAAAAAAATCTCTCCTTAAAGTTCAAATGAATTTTTACTCCTTAGAAAAGCATTGTTAGCAGATTATCTTCACCAACATAATTAATTTATTCGTTTAATTTAAATGGTGTATATCATCTACTAATATTGATATATTATTTTATTTGTCATTTTGAGAAAGGAAGTGGCATGTTACAGCCATGCACCAAATAGTGAAGGTTTTTTTTTCAAAGTTTTTTTTCAAAGTTTTTTTTTCATAGATTTGCGTAAGCCCTACTAAGTCTTATAATATTTTTTTTCGACACATTTTAGCATCTGTTTGGTTTCACATTATCAATTGAACGGCGTTACTTACTTGGAGATCTCGAAGGTAATTTGCAAAGTGGGGTTTGTCTTAACTTGACCTACCTAAGCTCTCTAAGCCCTAACACGCTTAGATGCCAATGATTGAAATAGAAAAAGAGGGAAGAAAGTGAACAAATAACCCTATGAGGCCTTTAATTTATCTGCTAATAGCACTTACCCGCTTTCACTGATGAGTACAAACACCCATTTTTACAATTTGTGCCTTGACAACAGTGACTAGCACCCGCTTCAATGACTGCATGGTCTAAGGTGCTACTCTCACTGTATTATTATTAGCACTGCGTCTTACTACCCGTTCGGGTTATACGCACTTACGCTAATGTGTAATGGTAGGGTGATTGTGAGATGAAATGAAGGACCTACAGCTTAACGTGGAATCCGAACCACGGTGGAGGCCTGGCATTCCACACATTCACAAGATGTCTTGTCAGAGGTGAAGGAAGGGTTTGGTAATCAGATAAATCTTTGCCGGGACCTACTCTCACAGTAGATTAGACTGCCAATGGTGAGATTGAGGTTCATATATCTCGGTCGAATGTACTGAGGGTGGTTTCTCCAAATGATTTTCCACCCTCCCTCCATGCAAATCTAGGTACACTTCCTCTAAATATAACCTTCTTAATCCATAAAACCATTGGAATAATTAGTAGGCCTACAAAATGAGTTTACCAAAATTCTTCTTTAAGATAAAAATATAATTTTGTGACAATGTATTACCATTTTTATAATTATTTATAGATTTATGTTGTTTGTTTCAATGTTATGTCTTTAAAACTCACCGAATAAAATGTAAATACATTAATATGGGAAATCCTATCTAGACTGAATGTGACGTTGCAGGTATACAACGTCCTTAAAATTAAATAATTAATTTTAAAATTATTCTGTTAGGTAGCTGGGATATCTTCAACACTTTAGAATGCATCCTGCAAATAGTTACTTAAGCTGCTCACTGAAACTATGCTTTATAATTTATTAAGTAAAACAAAAACATGGGTATTGTTTGGTCTCCCATGGTTATTTAAAATTAGTTATTTAGTTTTAAAAAAAATTCTGGCTGTTCTTCTCACACATTAATGTATCATAGTACTTTAGATACAGAAATTAAATTATTTTCCCACAATTCTAGCACAACATTAAAATACATATTGTATCTAGAAGTGAATCCATTCCCTTACTATGATATTTGTTGCAGACCCTCCCGGTGTCCCCTACATCGAAGGTTACACGGAAGGAGAAACAATCCGCCGTGGACAAACTGTGGAATTAGTGTGCAGATCTCGAGGAGGGAATCCCCCCGCCCAACTCATCTGGTACAAGAACGGGGAGCAGATACGTATGGCTTACCGCACGGCTGGAAGACTATCTGAGAACGTCTACACGTTCACTGCAGACGCGAGTGACAACAAGGCACACTACCGGTGTGAGGCCTCCAATGTCATGAGTCCGGCCCCTTTGAAGACTGAGATTGAGCTCACGGTGCTTTGTAAGTGATGTTTTTACAAATACTAAGCACCTGTTTCACGGCCAGGAGTTCGATCAATTCACAAACCATATCTAATGGGTTTTATAGATTTCTTCAGTTGACAAACAACAAAATTGGTATCTGTCTAAGAGATTTTCCATATTAAAATAACAATTTTTTAATTGTAAGTTTTTTAAATACAGTAAAGCAGCTTCACTAGTCTCAATTTCACTGTTTTCTAAAGAGGAATACAGAAATTGGACCACGATGTGACACTTAGTTCAGGCTATATTACCTAACTAAATTATGTATTATTAGATTTTTATAAAGTTGTATCATCAAATAATAATAATAATAATAATAATAATTGATAAACACTAGTAATAAAAAATAGCTAACTATTTACATTCAATAAAACAATTCTATGAGAACTATGCCTTACAAGTGACAGTATTTGACTAAGTTAAGTTTGCATCCTCTGGCCACAGGGATGAGGAAATCTCCAGGTTTAACTCGATGTATATCCTTTACTAGCCTGGATATTTTTATTAACTCTATTTTTCATTTACTTCCTTGGTGAAATTATTTGAAAAAATGTTTCAATTCAGAAATAAGTTTTGTAATAGGTCTAATATTATCAATTAAGTTTATACACAATCTAGATTCTAGAGTCTTTAGACATTTAAATCAAATACTGAAGACACTTAATCAAACTTTCAAATGTATGTTGTTTATCTGCAATAATTAATCTGGGTTTCGGACATTTAATTTGTTATTAATATATACATGTTATAAATATTATAGTTTTCATGTTTGTGGACATGGTTAGTGGACATTAAACTAATTACACTAGAGAACAATACGGACGGGACACTTCTCACATTGCCCATGTTAAAACTGGTGACAAGATTATTGTGGGGACCCCAAGCTGTGTGACCTGAAAAACTGGTGCCATCAAATTTGTGTGCATTTATAGATAAATAAATGAGCTAAATCACTAATATGACTGACAAAGATCCCTACTTACTAATTAGTGCTTATTTTGTGTCCCATCTAGTTGCCCCAGCCCAGGTTAGTATCTCTGGCCCCACAGAGGCCCGTGTGGGTGATTCTGTGCCCCTGACCTGCACCACTGCCAACAGCAACCCTCCTGCCGAGGTGAAGTGGATGGTGGCAGGGCGACATGTACGTAACGCAACCTCGCGGACTGTGGTCAGCCCTGAAGGGGGCTGGGTCACCACATCCAACATCACCGCAATGGTTGGCCCTAACAGGAGGTCACTTGTGGTCATCTGCCATGGACTGAATATGCAACTCACGGAGAATGTTGTCAGCACTCACACCATCAATGTTCTATGTTAGTATTTCTCCTTGTCATTCATACAGTGCCCTTTCAACAAATGGCATCCTGATAATGTGCATGTTGTATGTAAAACCATTAGGTTTGTACCCGTTTCAATATGATAACTTCTTCTGGACTCAATAAACAAACAGGAACCTGTGGAAGCTAAGATTTTAGTGTGATTATTGGTAAAAAAAAAAATACAATGAAAGTATCGTGAAATTAGAAACTGCTACTAATCATTCCCCTGGAATTTATAAACATTTAATTTATCAACATAAATCATTTCTTCAATACTGTAGCTAGTTTTTAATGCGCAAAACGTAAATATTGTTTGTTGGGTGTTTGTGCATATTCATACCGAATCACCAATGAGATGGCTGATGCAATTTCTTCTCTTTCAACGATAATATGTTCTGTTAAAATGATTAAAGTCATAAACTTAAATCTGGTTTCAAATCTAGCTTGTTTTGGCACTTTGATTTCAACTAAACAAGCACAAAAATGTCTCCTTCACAAATATATGTTGTGAGGAAACATAACTTGTTTAATTCATATAGCTCTATACACTCAGAACAAATGAATACTATCTAGTCATCAACTGTAAACTCCTGTAGCCAAGTAGGTCCAGTATTCTTGTGGCTAATAAAGCGTATTTAATTAATTTTGATTTCTATTACTATTAGTTCAACATGCACTTAACACAAGTGAGGTTATAAGTGTCTGGAATCACACTTACTAACACCATTTGTTTCCTACCTTCTTTCACAATCCAGAAATACAAAATTTATTACTCCATTGAAGTGTTAAAATAAGTTCTAGAGGTGATTATCAATCATTATCTTAGCTTTAAAAAAAAGTTGAAATTTGTTTTACATTAAATAGTTATTTTACTTCTGTTTATAAAATATATACGAGTAAATCAATTTTTGTTATCATGTATTTTAAGGGAAATGTAAAAATAGTGTCTTATCTAATTTTGTGTGGTAGATCCCCCAAGCCCACCAATAATTCATGGATACTCCGAGGGTGTGAACCTGGCAGCTGGAACTGTTCAGAAGATCTCATGTATATCATCTGGCGGAAATCCACTCGCCACAATCACCTGGTACAAAAACGATAAAAAGGTGGGTTTACCTACACAACATTTCATTAAGTACATAATAATTATAATGAAACCTTAAGGGAAGATGGACAGGGGACCTAGTTAAGGTGTGCTCCAGTTTCTTGTGAGCTATGATCTTCAGCTGTAACTTGACAGATACAGGGTGTTTCACTTGATCTCAGCTCATGAGTTTCCTATATAACTCTCAAAATAATGGACATAATTTAGTGAAATTTGCTACAGGCATACCTTAGAGCATGAGAAACATGATGATCTCATAGCAAGTGTTGAAAGTGGGTGCCAATAATAATAATAATAATAATAAGTGTGAATATGAAACTGGCCCTATATGGAGAATTAAAAGTGGTACATGTTCAGGTTAGTTTATTAGCTAGAACTAAAGCCAAACCTTCTCTTCATACTTTGTATTTCATGCAATACATAGTATTGGTTTTATGATCACTAGAAAATTATTTCCTTCTTTTCCATTGTCTGACCACTAAAGCTATTGTAATTGGCCAGCAAGGTTGGTGTTAGTGATTCACATTCCTGACTCTGACCTAATCCTGATCGTCTAAACTGTGTGAGCTTTTTATATTTTGTTCAGTGGTATTCAACACACTGTCCAAGCTATTGCTATTGCATTTACTTAAATTCCCCTTTGCCATCATTAGTCCAAATATTGCAGATAGATTGAATGGTCAGCATTATATATACATATATATAATGAATATTCCAGCACAAGGCAAATAATCAGTTTAATTAATTGGCATCAGAGTCATTGCATCTAGCTTATATTTGTTTATTAAAAATCAATACAAAAAATGACTCTTTTAAATAATTTTGGTAATGTAGTTTTACTTCAATTGTAGTGTTGTTAATCAAACAATGTAATCAAATACAGTGGTGTTTTTTTTCTTTTAGCATCGCATCTTACTACCCATTTGGGTTATATGCTATTGTTTTTGTTTACATTTTCATAATGCCAACAAGTAGTTAGTCTATTATTTAATTGAAAACTTTTATTACTACTAAAGTTTGAAATATTTTAATTAATCCACTTTCATACCCACTGTCTTTTAAAGCTGTGTGTGCAGTAATTCTCAGAATATTGGGTGAAGCCTCTTGCAGTGTAGAGGTGAAATGGAAAAAATAATAATAGATGTATACATTTTTAATTATGATATCTAAAGATGTTAAATATGATAATTCGAAAGAGGGTTAGAAGGAAATCACTTTTGTTAGCATAAAGACATTGCTGGTATCTTGGTTGCACATTACTACAAATATGTTTGATATGTTAATAACTAAATGAATAAAAAGCTTAAAGTCACTTATAAATATTATGTTAGTGAACTTATTAGACTTAATATTCAATTCAATCACATAAACACATAAACAATTGTATTAAATTTCTCAAGCAATTAGGAAAAATCTTGTGACTGCATTATTTTGTTTTCACTTTTATTTTGATGATTTAAATTATGAAAATGTTACAAAGTGTACTACTTACCCAATAATGTATTAGTTACCAGATATATTATTTCAACTGACAGAGTATGTGTGTGTGTGTCCTCAGATCAACTCTGTAACAAAAGTCACTGACCGATCTGTATCAGCAGAAGTGACCATTTTGACGAATGTGACGGACAATGAAGCTCGCTATAAATGTGAAGCCTCCAACTCTGCCACAGAAATTCCTCTTTTTGAAACGGTCACTTTAGATGTCTATTGTAAGTACATTTTGGTTACTATTCATTGGGTTATTCTTTAACTAATGATGCCTTTTCAAGTAGGTCAGTCAAAAATTAGTTGCTTTTTTTTTTATAAATAACAATTCCATTTATTAAAATAATGTATCATGTTATTTTGGATAAAGACCTATTTAACACAATATACCTAACTAAACAGTACCATTATCAATTGAACCTAATAATAAATGCATGGAAAGTTGTAACATTATTACTCAGTTATTTTCTTATAATAGTATATAGCATGGATGGCCAATTAAATCATATCATGTTTATGGTAGGCATGGTGGTCTGAAGGGCCTTTTTTTCTCTACCAGAATTCTACTATATATTAGGATTTTGGTAAGGAAAAATACCTTTCAGGCCTTGCTTCCTACCATGGATGCGGAATAGGTGCGTGCTTAGTTTGAAAATTCTTATTCACTTTCATTGGGGATAATAAATGGTGTTAAACATAGTTAGGGTTGTCTCCAAGGTTTAATGTATTCATAGATAAGTGTATGAGGGATGCTTGTGAGGACGTGATTGGTGTACAAATGAACAATATGAATGTGAGTGTGCAGATGATTCTGTATTAATGGCAGAGAATGAAAGTGACTCGCAGAATGCATTAAATCATCTAAATGTGGTGACAGGCAGGATTGGTCTCCATATAAATGTCTTCAAAACTAAGGTTATAGTTTTCGGTAAGAAAGTATCAGGAAATGATTGTCACTTTACAGTAGTATAAATGGAAAACTTTTAAAACAATTGAATGATTTTGTTTATCTTGTAAAAATGGAAGGATAGATGGTGAAATCGACAGAAGGGTGAATGCATCTCAAGAGTATAGTTGGATGTACTTGGACTATTGCAAAGAATGAGGTAGTATTGAAAGAGGCGAAGATGGTGGTATTTAAAAGTGTGAACACCAACATTGTTCTATGGATGTTAAGCATGGGTATATCAGGAGAAACACAAGAGCAAGGTGAATGTGGTTGGAATGTAATATCTAAGAAATGTATTTGGAAAAACTCCAATGGACAGAGTCAGTAATGAATGGGTGCTGAAGGAGTGTGGTTTGAAAGTGAATCCAATAGGTCATTGTGAAAGAAGTAGATTACGTTGGTTTGGGAATGTTGAGAGGAAAATTGTGGATCGAGTAATGAAGTAAATATATGAAGATAGATTGTGTGGATCAAAAACTCTTAAGTTTTAAGAATAAAAGATCACGTGACTTGGCGTAAGAAATGTTGTTGAAGCGAATGAAGTATGCATGGATAGGAAAGTGTAGAGAAAGTTAATGAGGATGGATCAAGTACGAAGTATTTTGTGCTATATGCATAGTTTCTTGCCTACCCCATAAGGGAACAGCGTGATTGGGTATATATGTATGTATGTTAAACGTAGTTCCAGAGTTAGCTGGTTGATTGAAGGTCTGTAGTCCTAATAATCACTAATCATTCAAATAATATGATGCAGCCTTACATAAAAAGTGTGTGGCACGTGTATGTTTGATTACTAAAAAATCTACACTTAATTAATCTTGTTAGTGTTATGCTCAAAATCTTTGTGTGTTGCTTGTGTATGATAATGAATTTTGATAATATTATGATACCAAAACAATATGTTTCACACAATCGGTATAAGCACATTATATCTCCCCCTTTCAGTACTTTTTAAAAATAACTGACAAGAACCTGATGTGGTTTCTTTCAGTTCCACCAGACCATGTAGTTATTCGCAAAGACCCGCTGGAACTGGTTAACAACAAGCCAGCCACCCTAACCTGTGACTCAAGCTCAAGCAACCCAGAGGCTCGACTGAGCTGGTGGCGAGAGGGTATTCCTGTCCCTGGTGTTATGAACGTGACCAGGGCAGGTCTCCATGGAGGCAAAGTGTCGAGCATTGTACTGCCCCTCAACATTACACCAGAACTCAACGGCATTGTCTACACCTGTCAAGCCATCAATGAGGCTCTTCAAAGGAGTGTTCATGATGCTATCACGCTGGAGGTCTTGTGTAAGTGCCTTGTATTCTTTGTACTCACTCATTATTCAAAATATAAGTTTAGCTATTTTTCTAGTCACTAACACACTATTTATTTGGTAACAAGTTTCCGTTCCTCTATTTCACTTAAACTCTAGGTATTGATTGGCCAACCCAAGGCGAATAGTCCAGTGGGAAGATCTGGACACAAATGGGAGGATAAAATTAGAATGTACCTGAAAGAGATAGGGTGTAATGAGATGGACTGGCTAGAACTAGCTCAAGGTAGGGATAGGTGCCATACTTTTTAGAGTGCAGCAACAAACATTCGAGTTCCTTATACCATAAGTAATAAAATCCCTCAATCAATTATTTATTTTGAATTCCAAAAAGTCACTTCTCCAACAACAAAGAACCATTGAATCCATTCATTGTTTTGGGATACCAATAAAAAAATGTATGTTGAATATTTAGCCAAAGACATATAAACTTAAGATACTGAAAACTGGAAATAAACTTCCATATTTAAAGTTAGCTATGATACAATATTGTTGGCCGTCGAGGGCATATTTTTCGTCCCCTTACTAATTTAACGGTTAACCTTAGTGGCACCCATCTTGGCGTCAAATTGTTATGGTCATAATACTTGTAAAAGGGGTGATTTGGATGGCAGTGTGTAGAGTAAAAGATTTGGAGAAGATAACTCCTTTACATAGCTTCTTGAAATTTTGAATGCTCCAAAAACTGCCAGGGGAGAGTGATTAGATACCCCAGGAGCCGATGACATCTGCATACCAAAATGGTCCCTTAGTACTCGTTTTGTATTTTGTTTTTAACTTAGCGCCAATGGCAGACTTGAAACAAAATTAAAAGTTGTGTTGCAATAATATTTTGATGTTCATCTACACAGACAAACCAATCTTCGAAGAGCTTCCAAGTGAGACTCAGATTGGTGTTGAGGGCAAACCACTAGTCATGAGTTTGAAAGCTACTGGGAATCCATCAAGTATCGTCTACACTTGGACAAAGGACGGCTCGGTGTTGGGTAAAGGGTTGACTACTGATGGTCCAGTACTCAACATTACGAGACTGAAGAGAGAGGATGCAGGCGTGTACATGTGCGAGGCAGTGAACAGCGAAGGCTCCACAGCGGTCAAGATAAACTTGACTGTACATTGTAAGTTCCAAACATTTCATGTGGGCAGTCATATTTCCGGCATAGCCGGTTTACGTTAGTGAATCAAGTTGTGATTCATTACATATCTCACCTTTCAAAAAATATAGCAAACTAATAGTTAGAAATTAATTGAAAAGGGTAAGCAAACATTTGACACAAAGGCTACAACTAAAAAGTGATCTATTTGGAACACACATATGTAAAAAACACTTTTTAAACATACAGGCTAAGCTTGATATTAGCAATTGACACCCAACCTGTATTGGCAGGTATGTGGTCAAATTGGTTAGACCGTTGGAAATGACGAGGTTGGTGTTAAAATCCTGGCCAAGTGTATTGGGGTTGATTTTTCCTATATAGTTCTCCACTCTTCCATCACATTAAATGGGGGTACATTTCCTATTTACTCCACCTTCCCCATTCCTACCTCATTAGCATAGTTAAAATGTGTGTGGGGAAACAAAATGGTGCTAAACACCCAGGATGTGCTTGTGTTTCCTGCAGACAGTGCTACGGTTACAGAAGTGCCAGAATTCATTATGGTGAGCCCAGGGGATGACGCACAGTTGTACTGTGTGGTCGAGGGCAACCCTATGAGCGAGAAATATGTTGTCTGGAAGAGAGAGGGCTTCTCCGAGATGGACGAACGTACGCAGCAGTCTTTCCGCAACAACACATCGTACCTGATGGTGAAACAGCCCACCAGAGAAGACAATGGCTTGTTTGACTGTGTGGCTAACAACGGGATTGGCAATGAGACTGTCAAGTCTGTTCACCTTATTGTTAAATGTAGGTCTTACATATAAGATAAATTCATGTTATTTATGTAACATTAAATACAGTTTTTAAAAAGTATTTATGAAAACAGGTTTGGGTGTGCAAAAGTATAAAATATTTTGACTTCTTCCATGACTTTCTGGAGTGCATATGTTCACCTGGTTCTTCTACCATAAAAATAAATTAGAGCATGCATGATTTTTAACTCATTCCCTGGCGCACGGAACTGGTAGCTCCATCTATCAGGTTCATTATTAATTATTCAGATTGGTTAAAAGTTCAGTGGTTCATATATAGATGGCATTAAATAACTTATTGCAATAAAATGTTGATTCATGCCTGCACCAGGGAAGGTTTGGCCAGACAAAGATGTTCAATGCCTGAGCCAAGGAAAGGGTTAAGATGTACATAGAACACTTTTGCACCAAGGTGTACTGATATCATGGGTGTAGGGAGAATTTAATTTAGGGGGGTGGTAGGTGGTTTCAAAACAGTAGGCTTATGACATGATTGGGAGGAAAGGAAGTAACAAAATGTTAGAAAAGTGGATGCTTCTAGAAACTGTTTGCAGTGGCCCTCCCTTAGAGAATTGTTGAGACGTATCCTCGTTTAACAGTTATTTATAATAGTGCTCTTCCCACAAGGTTTTGAAATTGGATGTCTCTAAAAACCATTTTAAGTGCTCACCAGAATCCTTTTGAAATTTGGAATACACTTTGCTAACTCCATAAGCTAATTTTTTTAAATTGGATGGGCCTAGAAGCTATTTGGAATGGTCCTCGCCAGGATTTAAAAAAAAATTAGATGCCTTTAGAAGCTATTGAAAGTGTTCTTCCACCAAAACATTTTTTGAAAATTGAATCCTTTTAGAAGCTAATTGAAGTGGTCCTTGTTTGTTTTTGTTTTTTTAATCAGATGCCTCTTGAAGCAATTTGGAGTGGTTCTTCCTTGGCTAGTTTTTGAAAAGTGAATGTCTCTAAGTTGTTTGGTATTTGATACAAGACCATCTTTGAGCTTCATAATAAAAACTTCAATAAAATTTGGGGGGGGGGGGGGGAGGGTTATAAAAAAAAAAAAGAGTAATGGGGTTGGGGTCCGGAATANNGGTTTGAACTCCATATACCCATCCCCCCTCCCTATGCTAATGCTTGATACTGTCTTGCACTAAGTTATTTGCATTCTATCAGCTCTACAGGAATGCCTTTCTTTTAAAGTAGGGTTGAATTCCCTATTTTACAAATCCAAATCTCCAATGTATCTTCGATCCCCGAATTTCAAAATAATTATGAACATAAGAGTAAATATAAATAAAATGTAATAATGTAAAATACAAAGAGTAACTAAATGTTAACATTCTTTCTCATAATCTATTCATTTTAACATTCATAAATTATATTAAGTGTTAAATTACTGGTATGGGGCTTTGATGGTGAGTTCATCCTATTCTCATAATTGATTCTGAGCCACCCAATAAGCAGTATTAAGGCTCTAAAACAAATTTTCCTTTAAATATTGAAAAACGATTTTTTTACGGATTTGAGTCTTGAATCTGAAATTTTTTTGAGTCCACAGATATCCTTAAGTATTTGAGGATAATTCCTACAGTTTCTAAACCTCCTACCCCATTTCTTCAACAAACATTTTGCTGACCTTGACATACAATGGTCATCTGCACAATACCACCCCAGTTGCACACTATGCAAACCACATCCAAACAAGTAGAAAAGATAGTAAATAATGAATCATTAGTCAGTCACTTAGAGACTCTACACAAGGCAAACAAATATCTTGAATGTAAGTATCTTATGAATACTGTTCCTTACAGATAAACCGGAAATTGACACCTCACCAAAGATATCGAAGGCAGCGAGTAATACGGGTGATACAGCTCGCTTGATGTGCCGAGCAACGGGTGCACCCACAGTTCGTTTTACCTGGTCAAGAGAGGGGGCAAGCATCCCCAATAACAACAAGACTGAGAAATACTTTGTTGATATTAAACAAGTGAGTTACATTGTCAACAGTAAATCAGGAAAGAAAGAAGAACGAGAGGGCAGGGATAGGTTAAGAGTAATGTAGACTAGTGTTAATTAGTTCAAGTCCAATCACCATAGGATGTTAGTAACTGACAGCTGACTATATTACTAGATCTACTCTCATGTATCCATCCACCAAACCACATGATCTTTGAGACTATATGTTGATTTGTTGTCACTTTTGTCAGTCAAAACTTTCACAACAAATAATTTGTTTTAAATTGTGTTTTACTTTTAACCTTCTGCTAGCTGTCAGTTACCACCATTCCTATGGCGAATGAACAATAGTTGTTGTGTTGGTTATCTGTTATTATTCCACATCTTAAATTTTATTGAAGTTATACTTCTTTAGGCGCGTTATGAAAAAATGATGAGAGTGAAATTTTAAGATGCGCGCGCATCACTGTAACACAAAAGTAACAGGTTGAAGTTAAACCGCTCATTAAGTCTCGAAAAAAAAAAGCTACCAACAAAATAGAAATAGAACCTCTGTTAGTCGCGCATGTTGGTACGCTCATAGAGAAATGTATACTATGTTATTCCTTTCTCTATGGTACGCTTGTCGCCTCTGATCACTGTTTTCATATATATAATATTTATCCACATGTTTCTAGTTTCTACATTCACAACACGTGTTTTAGTTTCATACAAGTGCGAATTATATATGTGCTAATAAATTATATTCAGTAGTGATTTAAATTGAATATTTTGATTAATATTATTTACTATTCGTAAATATTAGTGAAAAAAATTGTGCTTATAGACTTTTTCAAGTGCTACAATATAATTGAGGTTAACTATCCGTATGTATTATTTATTGATATAAATTAAAATATTATTATTTAACATAATTAATACTAAATATTATTAAATTATTATTGTTAAATATTTATTATTGGTTATTTAATATTTACAAAATAAAGAAATAAAATTAATAAAACATTTAATAAAAACTTTGTGATAAAAATTTTAATCGAACATCAAATTAAAATATTAATTTTTAATATTTATTATTAAATTGAATAAATAATAAATATTTATAAAAATAAATGAACAAATTTAATGAAATTTTTGATAAAAATGAAAAGTGAATATTAAATTAAGAAAATAATAAATATTTAAAAAATGAATAAACTTAAATTCAATTTTTGAATTTATTATTAAATTTATTCATTTACTTTTAAAATATTAAATAATCAATAATAAATATTTAAAATTAAGAATCTTATAATATTTAATACAAATTATGTCATATATTTATTATTTTATAAATTTTATTTTTAATAAATATACATATATATATATATTATAAAATTATTAATTTTCAATTTTAAATATTTATTATTAATTTCTAATATCTAATTCTCTACAATAAATCTTATTCATCAATCTAAGATTCTTTTAGTTTATTTAATGATGCCAAAGAAGTATAACTTCTCACGCGCGTACATAAGTACACACACCCATTTTTTTCTAAGTTAATACTATGAATTCCAGTAAACAAACAAACCAATCTAGTCTACTTTCGTTTTTAGTAGGAAGAGCCATTCATAAAATACAAACATATTTTTTACTGTCAAAACTGATTACATTTTACTATTTAATTGGTATTATTTTATAGGTATTGATAATATCTATCAAATGTGACTGCTGCAAATAACATGATTTGACCTATGAATATATGAAAATCGTTTTAAGGAACATTTATAAATGCCAAAAAAGTGTATTCCTACCTGAATTTGAATGTGGACAAGATCGTTGGAAGAGTAAGTTGGCTACCCAGGGCACAAATAGCCCCAACCTCTTCCCCTGGCCAAAGGTCACCCTTTTCAATATCTCTGAGTCTCATAAGTATAGGAGTCATTTGGGTTAGTGGCAGCAGAATTTTATTTGTGTAGGGTTGAGTAGCAACTGACCAAAAAGGGTTTTGGGGGACTTGACCCTCCCTGGCCCCACCACCCTACCTCACAAACGTTTGACAGTTGAATGCCTTTATGCTATTGGTATTATCCTCACCTGAAATTTATTTGAAAATTATTGAAGATATTTAAAATGGTCCTAGACTTGTTTTTTAAACTTTAATTTATTCTTTAAGAATCTATTTTAAGTTTGTTTTTAATCAGTTCATATTTGAGAAAATAAAAAGGGGACTGAACTTAACTAACGGGGGGAGGGGGCAGGGGGCAAAAACCCCTCCTCCCAGATATAACAACACTTATACCGTTATTTAAGAAGTGCTTAGTGTACATTTTAGCACTTGGAGAGAGCAGGTGCAATGTAAGTTTCTAGATGTTAAACAAACTTATAGCACCTAGTATTTAATCTCCACCCTTTATTACCATCAAATAGTGTTAGCAGGCTAACAACTTGCACATTCAACCATAGATTAGTTCAGTTTCTGATTACCTGTGTTGTCACTAGAATATACTTGTACATAAAATTGGTGATAATAACCACACATACCTTTTATAGTGAAAATTTAATAATACCATTTACATGACTTTAAATGTACTTTTTGTTTGACTTATACTGGAATATTCTTATTTTGGTGGTACTGTTTGACTTATACTGGTATGTTCTTATTTCAGGTGGACTTAGTGACCTATGAATCAGTGTTGTTGGTTCAACATGTCCGACCAGCAGACTATGGTGGCTATGAGTGTGTGGTGAGAAATGAGATTGGCTTTGCGACCACGACAGTCCGACTGGATGTGACTTCCGCACCAGACACCCCTTCCTCCCTCACCGTCCAAAACGTGACCCACGACTCTGTCACCTTGTCTTGGGTCCCTGGGTTTGATGGAGGCATGGAGCCCTCATACAGGATACGCTACAGACACAGCGCAACCCTCTCGGAGGGTTATACGTACGTCGACGTTGTGGCGCCTAATGCTACTTCCTACACTGTGTCAGGCCTCAGTATGGCCACAGATTACACATTCAGCATCATGTCATTCAACAAACTGGGCAGTAGCAAGTATCTGCCAGACCTTCTCCAAGTCAAGACCTCAAGTAAGCTCATCAACTTAATATACTGGGGGACGGGTTAATGCACCATTATTGTAACTTTTAGTGTTCCTCAGGGTCATTCCACCTGGATTAAAACAATTGTCACTGCTCTACTATTTTTTGATTTCGATATTCAGTATTTGTTTGGTGCCAAACTTCTGTAGCCTAAATAATCTTTGGCATTTCAAAAAAATTCCCTTTTAATATAGTTTCAAAATCAATTTTTGGCTCATTAGAAAGCTCAAATGTTTGATATATTAAGTTTAATTATTTTTGATATTTCAATTTTTATATTAAAGGACAGTCATAATAAAGTGCCTCTTGTTGATTACATTTTTTTAAATTAAACAATAGATTCTACAGGGTCTTGAAGAATTTTGCTAAAATAGAATTTATTTTATTTGCATTTAAAAGTGACACCTGAACACAAGAATCAAACCCGTGACCTTTGGCTTAGTACGTCAATGCTCTAACTACTGAGCTATCCAGGCATACTCACCTAAAAGCATAAATAATAACTTTGGCTATTTTATTCTTAAATATGCAATCGCTTACAATTATAATAATTGTAAAAACGGAAATAAGCCAAATACTGAGTCGAAGATGGCTGTGTTATCTGATAGCTCGTTATCTTAATAAATCACATATTTGTAGTCGACAATTTCCACACGTCCATCATAGACACTGCCCTAAGAATATGATTGAAGAATGTCCCTGAACATGGGACAACTCCTGGATGGCTCAGTGGTAAGAGCATTGGCGTACTAAGCCAAAGGTCCCAGGTTCGATTCCCATGTTTCAATTTTCAGAATATGATATCTAGATGGAGTAATCATCACTAAAAAGCATAAATAATAGCTTTGGCTATTTTATATTAATAAATGCTTATGAAATAATGTCATGTAAGTAATAGGAAAGGAATATAAATTGAAAATAGAGGTTAGCTTTGATAGAAAACCAACTTATCTTTTCATTTCTTCATACACAGTTCAAACTTCTGGTCATTTTCACAATTACATATTTATTTTTATTTTCAACCACATCTCACTACTTATTTGGGTTGTACACAGACATGATTTTTAAATTCTATCTGACAGACTCAAAGTTAATTTTTCAAACATGAAGCCTTCAATTTTTTTCTCAGTGATTTATTGTGTTTTTCATTCTTTCTTGGTAAATAAAAATAAATAAAAAATATATACATATATTTGTAAGTGTGAAGAAATAAAGACAGAAGTTTATTTGTGTCTATCGAAGCCCAACCTGACTATCTTTACAGGTTGGCTTCTTTCTATATCATTTAAAGTACATTATTTTACAGTGTTTGCACACTGTTTTCATACATTTCCAAGTAATGAGGCAATTATTTGTCTTAAAAGTAAAATTACAATAGATTCTTTATCAATAAAATTTAATTTAAAATTGACTTAAAATAATTTCATGTCTTATGGTTTGATGTAGGCTTAAGTTGTTTAAAATGGAAATGTACTAATTTTTATAAAATAATCTGAAATGTACAAATTGTTTATAGCATTTTACTGCTAGTTTATACTTGTATCATTCTAATATCTAAATTGTTTTAAAAATGTCTAATTTTCACTACCAAACCTTAACATAGTATTTTTAGTTTAACAATGTGGAATGCAGAACTAACTATTTTATTATTAAGAGCTAACACTAACCAATAAGCATTAACAATACTCTCGCAAACTTCAAACTCTCTTAACACCACTAAATGGTACCGGCGCATGTTGCTTAGTTACTCTATGTCCATCCTGTAATTTATCTGTTGTAACCATAACACAAAGCTAATATGCAGTAGGACATATATATAGAACAACTTAAATTATATCAATATATTTTATGAGATAACAGCAAGAAAAGAATTTCCAAATAAAGGGTAATCACCACATTTTCAATTTCTTAAATACAAAACTTCTATTTTTCATAAACATTTGTCTCTTTCAATTTGACCACATATTGGCATGCTTCCATCTCCTTTCTTATAAAAAGTTTCACATCTAACAAAGAGGTCAGTCAATCACCCTTAAACATACCTTGGCTTAGTGAGAAAGAGAGACTAAAATGGAAAAATAAAGAAAATAAAAATGCCAAAGGGTTGAATTTAATTTAAAAAAAATAAACGAGCATATTTATGGACAAGACTTGTGTACTGTCCAGAAAAACTGCAGGCCCACATAAAATCACAAAACATATGTGTGAATATAGGGAGATTATATTAATGAAGCTATACGTGCTATAATTATATCAGATACACAAAAAAAAAATTGTATGAGCTTGCACGCATCAAACTATACCGACAGAGCGGCCACCCCCGTAGCAATGATATTGTCAACATTTGCGGATAGAGGGTGTCATGTGATCAGCACAACAAACCCTCCAGCCGTTATTCTCAGTTTTCTAAATCGGAGCTGTTACTTATTTATTGAAGTAGCTCCTCATTATTCTTGCAATATGTCACATTTAATGAGATAATTAAACTCAGTCCATAATATATCAAAGTTTTCTTCCTCCTTTAAAATATTTTGAAGATTTGAAGGTTATTGTGGGTATCAAAAGTCAAAGCAAAGGAGATTTGAACTTTGACTTGGATATTTTGAAGCTTCAATCGCCCCTAACACTGGATACTAACTAACATTTGTTTTACACAATTGACATGTTTAGGAATGCTATGCACTGATACATCACTAGAGCTTGTATAAATTGCAAACAAATTACTATGGTCAGACCTGACCTAGGAATTTGGGCTTGGGTTTAAATCCTGGTCATATGCATTGAATATGGTTTTCGTCATTTTAATTTTCACTTCCATTTTCCTGTATTCTCTCAAGTAAAAAAAATTCTGATATATTTCCTTAATATTGACCTTCCTCGCCCTGTGTTGTATTTTGTGTGCTCCACATCTACTACACTTCTGAGCTATTCGTATATCTACACTAAGGGGTAAGGATGAGGAAGGTAGAACTTACTGGGGCGAATATAATATAAAAATAATATATTATTTATTTAAAAATGGAATTTTGAGCAAAATGTTACTTTTAATGAAAAATAAATATAATCAGATTGGGATTGATCATGCTAAATATTAAATTGTGATTGTTATTAAAAACTACGATAAAGGTGGCAACCATATAATAGACTTAAGATGGCCCACTCTAGAGGGGTAGGGGTGATAAAAACCCTCTAAGCCTCTCATAACTACACCACTGGTTGAAACATATAACAACTGCTCCTGAAACACGCTGCTTTGAATCATTGTGCGGTCAAAGTATACCACATGGGGTAGTGGTGATTCATAATTCACTCTAAATGTGGATCTGGGCACTATTCGCTAATAATATATGTACTGGTGGACCTTTAAATCTCTCAGGGGCTAATAACGCTATTTGTTTCTTAAATAACACTCAAAATAAACACAAATACAACTTTCCAAGTGTATCCCATTGCCATACTATGAACACACAAGGGCTTATTAAGTTATTTCTAATAAGAATCCAAAATATACAATATTCTTAAAATGATAACATATCCGGGCAAACCTTCAACCAAGATAACTACTAAAGTTGTATTCCATTCATGAATGAATATCCCCTGATTGGTAATCTCAGCTGAGTAGTATTAAAGTGTTGGTGATGTTGTGTGGTGTCGGTGCTTGGCTTGTAACCTGTGTTGTGGTGGCGCATGGTGTGCTGTGCTGCGCAGGCGAGGCTCCCCCCTCCTTCCACTCCCCAAGTCAGGACGTGGACTCGTTGTCCGGGGGGGAGGGCCGCATGTCAGGACTGGTGATCGTGGTGGTCACGGTGGTGGGCATGGCGCTACTCATGCTCAATGTGCTACTTGTCGGCTGCTGCCTGCATCGACGCGCCAACAAGAGACTCACAGGTGGGTTTGTTTTCTTTTTGTTTCCCTCTCCATCTGTTATCACCTGAACATCAGGTGAAGGCGATAGGACACAGATCATCTCCAACATCCTGAGCAAGGCTGACACACCCAGACTCATTATCATCGGGGTAGCTGTGACAGGAACGTTACTGGTGCTAATAAATGTGGCGCTTGTTATCTGCTTCATTTACCGCAAGAGGAACAGGAGGCTGAAAGAAGGTAAGACAATATTTCTAGAAATTATTAGGAATTGAAAAGGAGCATTTCGAAGGTTCACCGATATTGAATATCTAGGAGGACACATAATATTTACACACCCACAACTTTTCCTGCCCAGTCAGCTTGCCCTATTAATATAACCTTTGTGTTGATGTGCCTTTAAACAAAAAATAAACATGGCCATATGCAAGCATGGGGGTTGAATGTATAATCTTTCACACCCTGAAAGACAAAAAAAAAAAAAANACCTTTGTGTTGATGTGCCTTTAAACAAAAAATAAACATGGCCATATGCAAGCATGGGGGTTGAATGTATAATCTTTCACACCCTGAAAGACAAAAAAAAAAAAAATCAAAAAAAAAAACATTAATAGTAGTAGATGATATGCAGAGTTAAAATTAAATAAATATATATCCATTACTTATTGAATAGTGCCATTAAAAGAAATCTGGCAACATTGATCTATGAAGTGGTATCAATTTGTACTATAAAAATAGCTTTCTTATTTCTACTATGTGCATACACTTTATAACAATTTTGAATGGTCTAAGACAGAGGTGCTCATACTGTGGGGCATGACCCCCAAGGAGGGAGGGAGGGTGCAATAGTTGCTAACGTGCAAGACATTTTTTCGACATTAAATTATTATTTTTAAGTTGACCTAACATAATACCAGAAGAAGAAAATTGTTGACTGTGAGAAAGCAATCAGTTTAGTGAATACAATATATTTATTAAATTACTACAATTATTTTGAATGCTATCCTAAAATAATGTTTGCAACTGTTGAGTGAAACTGGATTTTTAACTCTGGAGGCTATGATGGGTTAATATCGTGGAAGACAAGATGTCACCAAAGAACTGAGATCTGCTCTTTCTAATATTAATCCAAGTTTTAACAAACCTTGCGTTTAGAAACAAGAACATCCATTAAATATCAACATTACTTGAGAAAAGTTACAGCAACAAACATTAGACACGTGATTGATTAAAGATTAAATTAAATAGTATCATGATATAAATTTTTTAAATGCTTATGTTTAAGATATATTATTTTGTGTGGAGCTTTATATTAAATTTATTTAAATAAAACGGTTTTAATTTAAATGATGTTTTCTTCATTTCCTTACAAAATGTTAAAATATGCATATACATAAATGAATGCAAGAAAATATGCACAGTAAACAAACCAAGTATTTTTATTTGTCAAAGGGGTAGGGAGAGGGTGGTGGGGTTGTGTGACTTCTTCATGTGAATTTATAGGTGGCCACAGGTGTAAAAAGTTTGAGAACCGCTGATCCAAGGCGTCATTCGCGTGTTGGACTGGCCTGCTGAAGACAAGGAGATCAGGGTTTGAATCCCTGTCGGGTCTATTGAAGGTGGTTTTTCCTAAATAGTTTCTCACTCTCCTTCCACGTGAATGCGTGTACATTACCTCTAAAATGCTTCCCTACCCCATTAGAGTAATTATAATATATGCTTACCTGAACATGTCGAAAGAAGACACGGTAATAAAAGAATTAAACCATTTCTGATTTTATTTTTGCTTCTATGGATTTCAGGAAATTAAATGACTCCAAATTTTTTTACTGTGTGGAGGAATGTGTAATTATTTTTATTTACTCAACTCTCTTTTACAATTACTAATATAATAATTATCTTTAAGGTCTTGACTACCCCAACCCC
>CABFVZ010004291.1:35612-52317 GCA_902151445.1 Timema monikensis
CCAAATAATATCCTGAATAAGGCCAAATATTAATAACAAAGGAAGTGTCATTAGCTAAATAGTTAATGATGCGGCTGATATTAAGCAACAATAGACAATTGCAATTTGCAACCCTAAAATCTTATCCTGTTTTCTTAGGGCCAAGACTCTAGAGCTCATTAAAATGACCATCATTCTTTGGCGCATAGAGATAAACACACAGGGAGCGAAACGTTGTCATTTTATTGAGCTTCATAGTCTTGGCCCTAATTCAATTCTGACCAATATTACAACAATGATACCATAGTCCAACAAAGAGATTTCAATACAACTCCATGGTGTGAGCCCGCAAACAAGCTCTACCAACTGAGCGGCTACCATCATTAGCAATGATAATGCCAAAGTTTGTGGTTATAGGGTGTCATGTCGTCAGCACAACAAACTCTCACGCCATTAATTTCAGTTTTCTAAATTGTAGTTGCTATTTATTTATTTAAATAATTCTTCATTTGTCCTCATGAGGCTGAGTTTGACTCCGTTCCAGACTCACCGCTTTACAGATATATTTTGTAAGTGCTGGAGATTGAACTCGGGACCTCTGGATTTGTAGCCAGAAACTCTGACCACTAGACCACAGACCTATAAAATGACACCATTTTATATTGAAACAAATCAATCCTATTTATTATAATAGAGCTGTTAAAAAAGTGCCATTTTATTTTAAGATAACCAGTTCAGTTAGTATATTAAATTGAGCCTGTCCACCCCCCACCCACCCCTATTTATTTAAAACCTAGTTATAATATGTAACCAGGGCTGTACTCATGGGTAGGTGGGTAGAAGTTGTAACACCCGCTTTTTCATTTTCTACCAATAATGGGCACTGTGATTTAGTTAAGTGTTCACGCCATTTGGAATTAAAATTTTAGTAAAAATGCATTAGCAGAGTTATAAAAACTTACTATATTTATTGTTTTAACTATGTATATGGGAATGAAGGTGAAAATTTATATCTAGTGCTTAAATAATAATAATAATAATAATTTAAAATGATCATAACATGATTAGTCTAGTCAATTCAATTAATTAATTCAAACATTTGAAAACTAATTTGATTGATGAAATTCCTGAATATACCATACTGCAGTAATTGACTAATAATGTAATCTCCCAATACTATTTTGAAAATGCTAGACTTGTAAGGGCATGTGATTGTTTATCCCGACAGCAACAAGTGAACAGAGCAGCAGCAAGTCAGCAACTATAGAGATGTACGCACCAAGTAGTTACAATGAGACAGTCACTGGTGAAACTCTTAGTTCTGTGTCAGAGAAGAGCGAGAGCTATTCCAATGGAGACAGCAATCAGGAGTACTTGGTAAGAACACTTTATAATAATGTAATTTATTACAACTATTTCTATCTATAAAAGACAACCACATAATAAAACACAGTCAAATAAAACTTATTTTTGCCATGTGTGTCATATCCAGTCATGGATCAAGCGACCAAACTAAACAAAAATGTAGTTTTATCCTTTCGTTGTATGAGATTTGGTTGTTAAAAGGTATTTACAAAGCTGCTATACTGCTCCCTCCCCCTTCATTTATATAAACTCAAGAAAGTGACAAATTACCCCGAGTTTAATGAACTAGTTGATTTCTGCTCGGTTGTTATTATAATCATTGTTGCTAAAACAAGGACATAGCCATCCTACCTTTATTTACTGTTTAAAGAATATCAACATGAAAAGATTTATAACTAATATCCTTCATTCAGATGTTCAAAAGGTGTAACCATCAACATATCAAATGAAGTTAGGTCATTTTTGTGTTCTCTAGGTTAAAATACCCCCGCTGATCAAATGGTGTGACCTTAACTTTATTATAAATGGTTTGGATCATTATTTTTCCTTAGTTTTGTACTCGGTGTGGATATTTTATAAACAGGTCAATTGGTGTAACTAGCATGAACTAAAATTATTTAAATCACTGGTTGTAAACTTGATTGAAAGTATGCTACAACTATCCGAAACAAATTGGTCAATTGGCTTAACCTGAAAATTAATTCAGGCATAACCATCAAAAACAAGCATATCATATAGTAGTACAGGCCAAAGCGCATAGTCACTAATCTGTAATCTTGAATAATAAACTATCAATAACTTGATTTTTTTTTCAAGATGAATTGAGTAAATAATTTTTTATTTCATTTTATTTTTTCTATCTCCTGTAAAGTTCACATTTTGAGGGTCACGTCCTTTGGTAGTTATACCCTCAATATGATTGTTTTAAGGCACTTAAAACAAGCAAAGGATTACCAAAATCTGAGATCACAGAATCACAAAATCCTTCATAGCATAACTCGATTTTGCGACATATTAGGGAAAAAGAAACTTCGATCTGTGTAAAACTGGCAAAGCTGCCAGATTTGGTTAGATTGGTTAGTGAGGTCTTAGAGGTTTCGAACAAAGAATGGAGCCGATAATGAAATAAGATAGTAGTATGTTTCAAACAGTTTAAATTAGCATCTACTAATGGGATTAAAATAATTATAGTTTTCAAATTAAAAACTGATTTTTAACTAGGTATTTTATATGTTTTTTATTGTCTTTATTCGTGGACCAAAGAGTACCTAGTGTATAAATTTAGCACACAGGTACACTATTTAAACCTATGCCCTTAGTTTCCATAAAAACACTAAATATATTCTAGAAGCATTTTAATAATAATACATTATGTTTACCTCCAGCACAAGTCCTCTATTTCTCAGTACACAACCTAGTACTATTTTTTGTTATGTGTGTTTTTATTTATATTTTATATAGTGTATGCTTTGAGCTTGTAATAATTTTATAATGATTACATTTATTTATTATTGATTGATGTTTATTTATTTGGTTTGTTTAACAATAAGTATTATATTATTTTGTATCACCCCTCTTTAAATATTATTATATAAGACATTAAATAAAAGGAAACAAATTTTACATTAAATGTTTAAGTGAAACTATGCACCATATTTTATTAATTAGTTTTCCTGCACTATTCATTCCACAAGGTTTGCTCCCACAAGCGAACTATACCAACCAAGCGGCTGCCGCCATTAGTGACGATGGTGCCAATATTTGTGGATAGAGGGTGTCATGCGATCAGCACAACGAGCCTTTCGTCAAGGAAAATATAACACACATAGCTAACTTTGTGTTTAAACTTTTTTTTTGTTTTCCAGGAAGATGGTACGAAAGCTGCTGCCAGTACATACCTGATAGATCAGGTGGAGTATCCGTACCCATATCCTACATACGAGATGCAGCACCAACCTAAACATCACGAGGAAGTTGACAACCTCAACAGAAACACATACAATCATACTGTTGAAGGTAATATTAGTAATTTCATGTTTTAAGTAGGGATGGGCCCTCAAATCCTTGGGGTTTTTTTTTTTCAATTTTTCAGGTGAAATTGATTTTAAAGCCCTAATTAATACTGATTGATTCAGAACCAATTATAATTATGACTTTTAATTATAACTTAACAACAAGACTCCAGAACAGTAATTTAACACTTCCTGAATGTATTCATGTTATAATGAATGGATTATGAGAAAGGATGTAAACATTTAGTTACTATCTATATTTTATATCATTCTATTATATTTATATTTTCTCTCATGTTCATAATTTTTTCTAAGATTAGGATTCACGATTCAGAATTCAAAGGTAAATTGGAGCTTAGGATTCGTAAAATAGTGGATTCAACCCATCTCTAATTTTAAGTTTTCATTTCTCTTTATTAAAGTACTGTACTAGCCAACAGTAGAAACCTCTAGCACTGAAAAAATGCAGAATAATGCATGGCTTACAAAAAAACATTATCATTGTGTGCAAGAGATTATAATAAAACAAATTTAATAATTAAGGATAGTAAAGAGGGAAACAAGAAAATAGTAGGTAATGATAATTTAGTGAAAAGTCGACAAAAAACAAATATAAATTATGATAAGGAAGATCCTAAATAACCCTAAATTTGGTTGATATTTTATGACAAGAATCAAATTCAGTAAATGTGGAGTTAGTACTGCTTACACAGTGGCCAAGAGGTCTGAGTTTGTAAGCGCTACTGATAGAAAATATTCTAGAATTTCAAGAGGTACGGGAAAGTACAAGAATACTCACATATGATGTGAATAAATATTAATTATTTCATGAACCAATTGATTTGTTGAGAAATTTTAGAACAGTTTTTACTTGCTCGGTATTTTCCATTGTGTTCACTTAAATCATGTTTTATTGTCACTTTAGTTATTACAGGCACAATGAATCAAAGAATAAATGGTAGGAAAAAATTAGAAAAATTAAAAATATGGTTTTCATAGTTGAATAGGGAGTATAATACAAAAAGAAATGTTATATTTTTATGTGGAGTTTTGGATATATTTTGCAGATAATAGAAATTTAAAGTTAACGTCATTAATCATAAGTTTTTAAATAATCATATGAAGGGAAGTTTATATTTATAAAATTGTTGATATCTAATATTTTTAAATTTTCGCTTGGAGTACTTATATATTAAATAATAGACCATAAAGTAAATTATTACCTATTTAAATTTTCTGTGAGACTCTTATATTTGAAATATTTCATTTAAAATTAATCATGAGGTTTTTTTAATACAGTTTCTTAGCTATGTTCATATTGATATTATGCATCAAAACTATTATTTTTGAAATCGAGTGACGTCAAATAAGTTTTAATTCAAACACCTGGCGATACCCACTTGGGTTAAACCCTATGTACAAATTATGCTAATTGTTTTAAGGATTATTAAGGTTGTATTTAGAGGGAGTGTACCCACATTTGGGTGGAAAACTATTTTTGGAAAAACTACTCTTAAGTACACCCAACCCAGATTTGAACCTCAATCTTCCCGTCATTGGCAGACTAGTCCATTACGATAGTAGTGCCTTAGACTATGTAGCCATCAAAGCGGGTAAAATTTAATTTCTAAATTAATTACTTTTATGGTTTAAGGGTGGTTTATGGGTTATGAAAATTCACTGTTTGACACATAATTGTGTATATTTCAGGCTAGAGTTTATATAATAAAACTTGATGTTATGTAAATGTATATTGTTGAAATGCCATTATTGTTTACAGACTGTAAATTGAGCACACTCCCACTACGTGTCCCAGGAGGAAAACTGCACTATGGAACTCTTCCCCCACCCCATCAGACTGATGGTCCGTACTATAACATCTCGCCAGATGCTCGTTACATCCCCTACCCTCCTCAGATGGAATTCAGCCACCTGCCAACTCAACAACCTCCCAACACAGGCTCGTTACGCCGTCCTCAGCACAGGGTAGCAGTGGTACCCCCTGACGTGACCGTGTCACACAACCCTCCCCTTCAGAATGGACCCCCACCACCGCTACTCTCTACGTTCAACCCTAGCCTCAGCTACCCCTTAGCCATGGAAACTGAGGGACACCTCGTGTGATTCACGGCAAACCACGGACGCCATCTCAATAATCCGATGCCAAAGTTTTGAATTAAAATATTAACGCCAACAATGTAAGATAAAGGCTTCCATGTTAGCAGCTCTTCCAAAAAAAAAAGCACTAGTTGGACGTTTTAGTACCACATCGAAATGTGGTGGCTTGCACTTTTTTTTAAAATTCCATTTGTGACATTTTATTGAGATAAATAATTCTTTAATTTGGTGCGTGTGCAATAAAGTTTTGTTGCTGTAAAGTACAATTCTGTATTCTATTCATGGCTGGGTAACAGCAGTTAATGCAAAGCTACAAAATAGAGAAATGACAATAGATCTTATCTCCTCATATATTAAAACATGTAGCTGTGTGGTTTATTGTGTTTTAATATATTTAAAATAAATTATGAGGTTACTACGCTCTTGTATTTATAAATATTCTGGCTGTTCCAGAGTTTTTTATTCATTATAAAATAAAAGTGACCCCTAGAAATGAAGTGAAAAAATTCTTTTAATAAGAAAAAAAGTTGATACACAAAATAGCTATTAATATCTTGGTGTGCTTTTTCAAAAATATGATCAAAATAGTTAACGACTGTGAAGAATAATTTAGAATAAAATCCGAGAACTTTCTCAGAGAAGGTTAAACCCAGCGAAGAATAGAATACAACAAGCATAGAGGACTAGAGAATATTACCGCGTCATGTTGATGCAATGTCTGAAGGTTGTGCAAATATGAAGTTTGTTCTTTGTTTAATGAAACCAGATGCATAGTTATGAGTGTTTTTGTTGGGACACTCTTCTCATGCTCTGCTACACTATGTCATAGTACCGAATTAAAACAGTTTGTATAAACAGCTCAATTACTCACCGAGTAACCTAGTGACAATGATTTTTATACATAAAAGACTGAACAAGACAGGACAAAAAAAGTTATAGAGAGAAGCTAAAATGTCATAATTTGAGAGCAAACAAAGAATGGATGGTATAGACACAAATATTGTGCCCTTTATACAACTATAATGTCTTTTGATCTCAATTTTCTTATTTGTACTTAAAATAAAAAAACAAGGAAGAAAATGGTTCATCATAAAAGAAGAATGAATGGTTCTATTGATTTAAGATACATTTGCTGTGACTTGGACAAAGTGTCAACAAATCTTAGAATCAGTGTGTGTTTCAGGATAATTTCTTCCACCAAATTCTCCTGGTAGCAGCAAATGTATTTGCTAACTTTTGTTGAGTTAATTACTATTGTTTTAATCTACATTTAATATAGTTTGCTTCATTATTTCACTGGACTAAGTGACAAATCAACCAAAGATTATATTTTAAATTATGGGTTTAGTGATTAACATTTAAGTTTAAAGTTTATTGTAGTAACCAATCCGGGGAACAGGGAAATGTATCATTATGCCTTAAACATTTTTGTTTCTATGGATATGAAGTGTCCAAAAATAAATGATGACTAGGTCCAAAGTAAAGAAGCACATAAACTCTATTATTATGCTCAACTGTATAAAAGATAAAGATAAATGTAAACTTAAAAATTTGTATGAGCTTTGAGCATATTATTCAACACTAAAGTGGGTTACTAGCTTTGTTTGTATTGTTTGCACCATCTACACCTACATTCAGGTGAATATTATTACTTGGTCCACCTATGTTCAAAATTTCAGATCTCTGCGTGTCGTAGATTTGGCTGGGCTTCGTACACAGACAAACACTTCCTTTTATCATTAAAGAAAATCAATTCAGTATAACATTCATAAATTCAGTTAAGTGTTAAATTACTGGTCTGGGGCCTGGTTGTTAAGTTAATCCTATAATTATAATTGGTTCTGAACCACCAATAAGCAATATTAGAGCTATAAAACCAATTTCGCTTGAAAAATTGAAAAAAATAAAACTTTTTAAAGTATTTTTGTATAGAATCCATATTTTTTTCAAATTCTCAAATCCTCAAATATCCTTAAGGATTTGAGGGCCTATCTCTAAAAATAAGTGATATGTTCAGTAACAGTAACAAACAGTTAGTTATTCAAACATGGATAGTGTTCGGTGAATATCTCATATTAAAAGTATATCTCTTTAAGGAAAAGCTCTTTTTGCTTACTAAAGTATTTTATTACTTTTGGAGGAAGGCACAAGGAAGGTGGATAGAACATAGAAACATATAAAACACAATATGGTTCTTACAATGGACCATGTTCTCCTTTTCAATGTTAAGGTCATATTGTGTTTGTTCCTTTTATATGTTTACATCCATCTGACTTTTTATAGCATTGCTACTGAAAATTATCTAGCATTACTCTTTTAAGGTTAATTAAATGCCAAGGTTTATAACTTTAATTGTAATTGGTTATTTAAATAGACTGACTTAAGGGATAAAATTGCACTCTCTTATATATTCAAAATTTTTAAAATCACTAATTTTTTCATACTTGTTGTGTTATTTACACTTGTATTAAACAGAGTTTAAGTGATTCTTTGCAACCATAAATATATGAAAATCAGTTGTTTTTTTTTGTTAAAAAATAATTGGTCAATGGTACATTGTAATTTATTGTAAATAAGTATTTTAAAAGATGTCTGCACTTCTTATAAGAAATACCTGCTTTAAAAAATAAATTTGATGGGGTGAGTATATATTTTATGTTTTTCACTAAATTAACAACTTTTTTATTTAATCATTAATATAAAGTTGCTTTTGCCAATTTAGTCAATTTGGAAACACTTTGAATACATTTTAATGGCCATTTTTAATGCAGATAAGTGGGGAAAAATTATAAAGTCAATAAGGGAAACCCCCACTTAAATGTCATTATTTACTCCAACATTGCCTTTGTTTTTTTCTTATTTTAGGCTAGTCAAATGTTTATTTTTATCTACATAAATTTTGTGGATTTGGTTTGCCTGATTGAGGTAGCCTATAGAATACAAGCATACAATATAATTTTGTTTTGTTCACAATTTTTTTTGTTGCAGATAAGTTTGTCATTAATTCATCTTTTTTCAAAGAAAGGAGATAATTTATTTGATAGTTAAACATTAATGTTTTAACAAAAATAATGATTTTTCAGGCCCAATTGTACAGATTTTACGATAAATATGTTGTTTTTTTGTTAAAATCATAATTTTTAATTCTTATGTATACAAACAAGTTTAGTTTAATTTTCTTTTAATATAAGTACTATTTTTATATTACCAGTGCTTTGAAGTCATAAAACATTGTCCAATAAATAATGTTTATTTATTAAATGTGTAAAAGATTTAGAACAAAAGTGAAGTGTATGTGTCACTTTTGTTTGCAATCCGATCAAAAGATGCTTGAAGAAAAGATTTTGTCCACCCATAATAAATACAATAGAACTTTGTATGATTCCTAAAATATGTTCTCGATTTAACACATTAAAATATTACCAATTGAATAGTAATCATCTCTAAGACTTAACTTTTTTTTATATAGATTTGTCAATATGTGTGTTAAAGATTTTGAGTGAAAGGGATTTGATTCTTAATATTTACATTAAACCACTCTACATGTGCAAGATTTACATAAATCAAAATTATGTAAAACTAAATTTTTTCCTGAAATAGGATCAAGTGTATGTTCTTCCCCAACTGAATTATATGTGCTGTTGTATTCATTGATCATCTGAACAGATAAATGCCAAAACCAAATGGAGTGCCTTGTAGTTATTGGCTTCTGAGTACATTCACTATTCGTGCTCAACAAGTGTGTATAATGGCTAAATTACATTTTGAAAACATTGTGGAGGACTAAAAACAAATCTGTTACAAGTCAAACATTCACAACATTTCAAATGAGGATTCCATTGAATTAATGTAGGCCTACTTTGTAATTATATTGTACATATGTTATTAAAACTGTAATTAAGATATAGTTTCCAGTGTCCCTTATGTAAAGAACATCAAATGGAATAACTCATTTATGTGTGTTTTGAAGGTGCATTGTTGGATGTGATGTGTCCCAAATTGAGACAGTAAAGTTTGATTTTGTACAGTTATTTTGTGTTGAAACTCAACTCAAACCTAGTCCTTTTCCAATTTGCTAGTTTTATTTTTATCAGCGTGTCTTACTACAAGTTCAGGTTATAAGCGTATGTACTAATTATGCTGATGATTTTACGGGTGAGGAAGGTTTTATTTATAGGAAGTGTACCCACATTTATGTGGTGGGAGAGTGGAAAACCACTTTGTAAAAACCACCCTTAGTACGTCCGACCAAGATTTGAATCTCGATCTTCACGTCACCAGCAGTCTATTCTGTTGCGAGAGTAGTGCCTTATACCACCATCAGAGTGGGTCAATTCGCTGGTTCATGAACAAATAAAATTACAAGTATAGTTTACAAATTACATTTACATTTTTTATGAATTTGAATAGTTTTTAAAAACTTTACAAAAGGGATTTTTAATAATAAAGCTATGAGAACAAGATAAGAGAAAATTTTAAGGAAATAGGCCATGAACCATGATCGAGTGTTTTAAGATTCAGGTGTTGACCAAACCACCTTGGAGAAACAATGGTTCAAATCCAAGAAAGCCGGTTTTCTTTTTTTTGTGTTTTAAAAAAGGTACAATAAATATGGATTCATACAATTTGTAAGTTAGGAAATTTCCAGACTTTTCTAGGTTCTTCAGACAAAATACATGTAAAACTAGTCTCGACTTTTATATCAGTTTTCATATGCAGGTAGATTTAAAAAAAATATTGTTAATTAATTCCATTCCTTAGTTACTCAAAGCTATTGGGAAAACTTAACAAAAATAGGAATTTATCAAGAATTGTTGTGGTCCAGACAAGAACACACTTTAGTTTTTACAGCTTATGGGGCTGAACAGTTAATATTGGCAAACAGCTACGCAGCTGTATTTTAATCAATAGTTAATATCAATATTTAACTGTCTTTTAAAATATATTTCGTCAGAGATAAAAACTATAGTTCACGCTGATTTGAATCCCAGCGAGGTGAGCCAGGAGTGGTTTTCCATTATGAGTTTTTCCATCAACTTCAAAGTGAGTGCTGCTGCATTTCCTCTCAAATGAATTTATCTCTAAATGCCTAAATTGAGTAATCACACATTGATGCAAATATGTATCTAATCTTGCGGAACCAATTCACTTTCCTATAAGGCAGTTGTTCTCTCTAGAGGGCTCACAATCCAAAATAGTTACATAAACCAGAGC
Organism: Timema monikensis; assembly: GCA_902151445.1. NCBI lineage: Eukaryota > Metazoa > Arthropoda > Insecta > Phasmatodea > Timematidae > Timema > Timema monikensis. The sequence goes on from CABFVZ010004291.1 coordinate 46,301, forward strand.
CAAACTTTGGGGGGTAGGAGGGGGGGATGATTTAGGGGTACAAATTACTTCCGAAAAAATTTATATTTCACCGCACCTGTTCGGGTTATACCTAGTTATCATTGAATAAATTGAAAAACAACACCTGGACATGGGAATCGAACTCGGGACCTATGCTATCCAGGAATTGTCTCGTGCCCTGGGACATTCTTCACTCATATTTCAAGGCAAAGTTTGTTATGGATGTGTTAATATCATCGGCTTTTAAGAGCTATCAATGATATCACAGCCACTGGTGACTCAGTTGTGGCTTTATACTGTCAATAGTACAAATATAATGTATATTCCAAATTAATCTAAGTTTCTAAGTTTGATTTCCGTGTCCCGATGTTACTTTTCAATTTATTCAACTATATCGAGATACCGCTCATTCCTCCATAATTAGAATCATTCATCCCCCATGCTCCCCCTTTCATATCTACTTAATTGTATGGTGATTCCTTCTTCCTTTCATAGATATTAATTACACTGATGGAGTAAGGATGAGCACAGTAGAACTTAGACGAAATCCACACACATTTTTGTGGAGGCAGTGTGGGAAACCATTGAAGATATTCCACCTACATTACACCCGGTTGGAATTTGAACCCTGTCCTTCTCATAAGAAGCAAAACAGTCTAAATTAACTTGACCACATGCACACTGATGTAGATGAAATTATTATTAACGTCGGTTTTTTTTATTATTTTTCAATGCTCAACAAGTAGGCTACCTTTGAAGACTTATTACATTCATATCACCTATAACCTCAATTTTTTCTTAAAAAAACTTTTGTTTGGATAGAGATTTAATGTTATATTCCTTGCCATCTGTTGGGGAGCTTCTCCTGCCAAAGTAAATTTCTGAAGCCGGTCCTGACATAAACACCTCCTATGGAGTCCACTGGATAGTTTAGCATGCAGTTCTACACAGAATGAGCAGTTCTATAAAAGCGTGCTAGAATATTTTTTTAGCCCATTTGGGTTATATACATGTATGTACTAATTACACTAGTCGGTTTAGGGATTAGGAAGGTTAAATTAATATAAGTATACTCGCATTTGCACAGAGGAGTGAAAAACCATTTTGTAAAAAAACCACCCTCAATACACCCGACCAAGATTCAAACCTCGATCTCCCAGTCATCTGCAGCCTAGTCGACTTTGAGAATAGCGGGTAGGACCATGCGGTCACCGAAGCAATTTGGAAATTATTATGATAAAAGAGAGATAGGGCCTATGAAATAAGAAATCATTATTATTATTTGCAGTTCCAAAACCATATCAGGGTAATGGCAAGATTGGCTAGCTTCAATAAAAATGTATTCATACCATACCTGGGTGCTTAGTTTTGGGGTGTCCTTTTCTCGCCGACCCCTTGCTGCGAGTCCCTCCAAGACAGATGGATGAGGATCCTTTCAGTGAGGGAATATTATAAAGGATGTACACAATTGTGTGGTTATTAAAATAAAATCTTACATTAACCTCTAATGCTAGGGTCAGCAACTGGTCAACCACACAACAATTTTTAATCGATCGCCTAAGAAAACTATTGGAGTTAAAAGTGTATATAGGGATCTTTTAAACCTGAAAGTAAATACAATTATTTAACATAGTTTTTGAGAATGCCGAAAATAACCTTGATCGGTCATAATTGGTAATAATTGTGTATTCCTGTCTAAGTGGTGATGTGTCTAATAAGTAAACTAAGAAGGAAAGATATGCAAGTCATATATACGCAAGAACCAGTTTAGATTCCAACATTGACAGCAGATCCAAGATGTTGTTCAAAGCTTAGCTTTGTTTAGAAATGTTTGCAGAGTGAGCCCTCCTCTATTCCCAGGTACCCATAAGCTTTTATTGAAGTAGCTTCCCGGTACTGTGAGTTCATTAAAAGTGTTGCGTGTTCTGGCTAAGAAGAAAAAACTTTTCACCAATGGTGAGGTGAGTTCATGAAGGAGGCTGCTATTGATTCTGTCCAATTATCAACATGCACTATGGCACGTTTATTCAAACAGTTTATAAAAGGACGTATCAAACACTAGTGTTAGCACAATTCAACTGAACATTTATTTGAAAATAAGCTTCAACAATTTTTCAAGTAGTAAGGTTTTTTTAAATCCTACTAATAACTGGAACGACAAAACCATATTTTTTCCAAATTCAAGAATTAAATGCTTGGGTAAATTTTGGCTAATCAAAAATCAACTAGCATAACTATAGATGGTACTTGTGAATTGAGAAGCATTTATAAGGGCTTTTTTTCATTATGTCAGTCAGATTAAAAGTTTACATCATTTCTGGAATGTATGTGTGCAATTCACACTCAAGATCTTTGTGGAAATTTCTTATGTACATGGAGAAAATGATGAAGATTGTTTAAGGACTTGGTAATAGCACCCGGGCATTAAGAATAAATATTGTTCAGAGAATTTATGAAAGAAATTGACAGTCGGTTTGGAAAGAAACTTCTTCATATGGATGTTTGTCAGCTAAATAAAGTCAAAGTCCTTTGGCAAGAGCTGGTCCTCAAATGAAGTATTGTTTAAAACAAACGGATGTGATCTATCACTCAGAACTGGAGGATCCGAACTAGTTAATGTATATTGGATTCCTTCTTAATACCAGGGTTGAATGAATTAAATTTGTAACTGCAAGGTAAAGACAACAAACAAATCAGGAATATGAATTTTGCAGTTAAACCATTTTTAGGAAAATCGATATTTTGGGGAATCAATTTTCATAAAAAAGGTTTTAAACACTTTACTTCCTTCATAAAGATGTTTAATGATTGTGATTACAAAAATTTGAGCTGGAAAAACAACTCAAAATAATAAATTATCTGAAAGTCGAGTTTCTGGAATATTCACAAAGTTTGGATAACTAAAACAAGTTTCAAGATTTATTTGATTTGTTTTCTTTCAATGATGTTGAAGAGAAATCTCAGTAAGTTCATTCTGTCTTTAATCATCATCTCATTTCTGCTGCAATGGAAATAAAAATCATCACAATCCAAAATGATGTGTCTGGCAACTAGCCAGTATTCAGAAGTATCTGTGTTTCTATATTTCATAGTAGTTTTATATTTATTTTGCAACTTTATAATATTTATAATAAAATTAGGTAATTTAATTGTAAATTACAAATTTTGTTTATAGATAGGAGATAACATAAGTATTGAGAAAATGATTAATTTAAGGAATTAAAAATAAGAGGTATGAACGGAAAAAAAATTCAAAATAAGAATAGGAAAACAATGAGCGATCGCAGGACTTTTGATAGGTGTGTAAGTCGATTGGGGCAAAAAAAAAAATCAGGCCCCTGCTTTAATGGGGTCATAAAAGCTTTAATAAAAATCTAAAAACACAAAGATTTATTTTAGAAATTTCAAGATAGTATTTACAATTTACACTGAGAATAGCCAAAGAATAGAAGCTCTATGCAAGACATATAAAACATTTTGGCCTTGCCCACACCAGAGTGTGTCAGTATGAATCTTTGTTACAGTCAAGAGAGTATGTCAGCTTGCATTGTTGTTAGTTGTTTGTTCACCAGTGTGTTAATAACATTGTAACCAAATTTGGAACATTTTAGTGTTGGTTCTTTATTTCAATTATTTGGGGTATTTAATGTAAACTTTTTGAACCAAGTGATTATATTAGTACTAGACTTAGTAGCTAACGTAAATCTAGAACAGACACAACACCTGGCCCCCACCCATTAATTCATCATTATGAAAGGGTAATTTCATCAATTATAAATTGTTTGGCCATGCCGGGAATCAAACCCGGAATCCTAAGCTCAGTAGACAGTCATGCTACCGACTTAGCTAAGGTGTTGACTCTCCCATCTTTGAAAAATAGTTGTGATTTTCAAGTCATCCCATACTTACATCCAATGGTGTAAAGAGGGAGAGTGAGTGGGTTCAAACAAACTCTTCACCCCATTTTTAGACCAAATCTAGTAGCAGCTTATTGGACAGTTGCACTAGGGGTTCTCTTTTTCTCCATAAATATGTAGAGTATTATACTTTTTACTTTCTCATGACCCCTCAGAAAGGGGAAGTATTGTGATAATCAAACAAAGAGAATTAGAGATTTTGATAAATGTTGGTTTCATGACCAGCGTTGCTAGTGATAACCATACAATGGATTATGTGGTTACCCTGGGCAATGTTTTTACTTGCTTCAAACAGACCGAAAAAAAAAATCTCATTTTATTTCTTCTGACCCAGTTTTAAATTATATTTAAAAAATCAAATCCAAATTTTAAAATTCCAGCTTTGAGGTGCACATGTTCATGCACAGGGGTTGCCGATTTATAAATTTTAGTCCTCTGTGTGCGGTAGATATTGCACAATGCTCATGAAATATAGATACACAAATTACCATATTTATTTTATTAATATAAAAGATATATTTTTACAAATGCACGAAGCACTAGATTTGCATAGAAATATATTCCGTTGAGTGAAGATTTGAAAGCAATCAACCCAGTCAAGTTCCTTAGAGTGGGGGTACCACGTTCCATGCCTGTGATGCCACAATTGGGAATGAATGCAAATGTGTTCAGAATTGTAAATTAGGATGCTTAGAAGGGTGGAGTTTTTAGCACGTGTATTAAGCTTATGCTGATTTTTTTTAGTAGCTTAAATTTCCTGCTAAGTACTGTGGTGAAGAGGTTTGCACTATCTTTTGTAGAAAACAAAGGGAGTGGAGTGTCCGCCATTAATTTAATCGTAACCACTCTGGTTTGTCAAAGTATTTAAAGATGTGATACTGGCACTTTTAAGATTGTAAATAAATTGAGCACATGTATTCTGTAGTCTTTGTGCAAGCTCTTCTATAAACAATGTTACATTAGTCGAAGTAGGGAAATATCAAACTTTGAACAAGCATAGCTTTATGAAAAATAAAAAAGGAACAAAGTTTGGGATTTTTTTTTTTAGGGTATGAAGAGAAATGTAAGTTTTTTGACAAGTTTTAGTAACTTTATTTGTCCAGGTCAGATTTACATTCAAAGTTTGCCTATATTCTTAGTTTGTGAGCTATATAGTATAACACTAAGTGAAATACTGGGAATGGTAAGCTATTTACTTTAGACAAGAGCCTTGATGTCCCAATAAAAATTGCTTTTGATTTAATAGGGTTGAGTTGCAGCCCATTATAAAGTGACTATGAAAATATTGCTCTCAAGTCCGCATTAACGTTGTGCATAGTTGCAGTTAAGTTTGCGGTACTGTCAGAAAGATATATTTGTAAATCACCAGTGTAGAGGTGATACTTAAAAAGTAAGTTAAGAAGTTAAGTCATTAACGGACAAGGAGAATAAAAGTGGCCCAAGAACAGAGCCTTGTGCTACACTAGCTTAAACAGGGCATCAGGTAGAGTAAACATTATTTAAAACGATCTTTTTTATTTGAGCGAAAATGTATGAGTGTACCCTAAGAACACAGGTAGGTGTAAAAGCAAAGTAACAAGTAAGTTTTTTAAATGTATGTCAAAATCTACACTATTAAATGCTTTGCTGAACGTAAGAAGACCTAGCGTGGTTGTGTGTCGATTATTCATTGCTAGCAGTATATATCATCAGTTACCGAGAGCAGTACATACATATACCATGGCCAGATTGACAATCGGAGAGAAGGTAGTTATCGTTTGTAAATCTGTCTCTTTAGAAGATGCTCCAAAGTCTTGGAAAGATATTGTAATACAGTAGGATTGGCTAACTTGACAATGACCTTACAATCATATATTATATTTTGTCACAGGTTATACTAAGTAGATGGATGAGGGGGTGCTCCTAGAGCATCTCTAATTTCATATATTTATTTATCTAAACATAATTATAATGATTTGTTACTATTTTTAAACATATATGATATATAATTACGATATAAAAGAGCATGGCCATTGTGCCCAAACCTCTCGTGGACCCATACAATGTTGTGGGAGACCATGTGTCTGCCCCCGTGGTCACCGGTGTCACGGCTAGGGGTCC
>CABFVZ010004292.1:0-11266 GCA_902151445.1 Timema monikensis
AAAATTAAATACGTTTATAAAATTAGGACGATATTATTGTCAATGCTTTCACATACTTTTCAGGGGCAAGTCAGTTACATTACATAGTGTATACTATTTAACTAAACATTACACACACATCCTCGCCATCTAGTAACATCACTAAAAATCATAACGAATGTTTCCGAATACAACACATTCACTTTAAATAAATAGCCTTAAAATTAATTTTACGAAAAGTCATTTGGCCTTAAAATTAACTTCGCAACAGGCATTTGACCTAAAGTCATTTGGCCTAAAGTAGTTTGGCCTAAAGTAGTTTGGCCTAAAGTCGTTTGACCTAAAGTCGTTTGGCCTAAAGCCATTTGGCCTACATTCTAGTCTAAATGACGGGTACCCCTCTCTTCCAGTCAGGTCTACACTCTTGGCGAGGCGGTATTGTTGTTGTTTTGTATTCGAGTTGTAAGTTGTGAACTGGGAAATTTTGAAGAGTAGCTAATTATTGTTGTACAAGAGTATAATTATTGCTGAACGTCAGTTGAGACCAGACCATACAATTTAAACAAAAAAACATTCTCTACTAAGTAGGCCATAAGCTTTTAATAACATGATTAAATAAAATATATTATCCTTTAAGTTAATTTTGCTGACATTGTATAATGTTGATGCTTCTTAAAAAAATAGTTTTTATGTAATATAGTATAAACTACTGTTCATTCATCATTGGAAGAGTGGTAATAGAAGTTTGTTCACTTAGTAAAGTAATTCTTAGGGAAGTATTATTGTAAATGTTTGATACACATTATTTTGATTATACTATTACTAAGCAAATAATTATTATTTTAAACATGGGATATTAGTGAATTTAAAACAATGTCTGTAGTAAAAAAATACTTCTGTTAGCTTTCAGTTACAGCAGTTCCTATGATGAATGGACTGTAGTTTAGTTTATTATATATTTAATTTCATTCAATGCATTGCGTTCAATTCAAGTAAATAAAGTATATCAATTCTGCAGCTGACCTGCCTGTAGCTTGATGCATGGTATCTCTTCCCCTTCTACCTTCCCATTACTATTTCTATTCCTTCTACACAAACTATCTTTATTCTTAAACTTGCTAGCTTCTTATATTGTTATACTATTGTTGCATTATTGTTTTCCTTTTTGATTAGTCCAATCGGGCTGAAATTTTACAGCTATATTTCTTAGTGTCTAGAAGGACACAGTATAGTTTCTGGTTGGAATCCGATAATTAGAACATCATTAAAAAGATATCACTAATTGTAATTAATTGAACTGCAACAATACATTAGCTTGGGTCATACGTCGTATCTACGATCTCGGTGTGCGGGACCGTCGCGGCAATACGATACCCCACTGCTACCATACTGGTACTGTAATACAGTTGAATTGTGACCCTACATTTTAGAGGCACGTGTGAATTGCAGCTCAGGCTGTTGACCTAACCTAACTTAACCTAACAAACCTTCAAATTTTTGCCAAAACCAATGAACGACAAGAACTGAGGAGGTTTGACTATTACGAGTGATGTCGACATCAGACGATGATAGTTTCTATCTGAAATTTAAGACAGCATGATAGAAAGCACACTGCTAATTAGGTGGACGCAACTTATATCTCTCTCTCAAGTGAGTGGGCCGCAACTCGCACACGATTTCAAGATTAGGCCGAAGTTCCCTACACAGAAACAATTTACTGAATATTATCATGATATTTGGAACGATTTTGTTTGCATAATTTTTTGAATATTTTTTTTTTGACAGGGCACACGACAAACCACTTTCCTCTTCAAATCGACAACTCAGTTTAGTTATGAGAGTCAGAGTCGAGGATTCGAGGGTTTTGCTAGCTTAGGGCAGAATTTTTCAAACTGTTCTCCGCCAATTATCTCAGGCCTCGTTGGGCTATTTTATCACATTCATTATTTATTTTTTACACTGTAAAATAGCACCAGTAATTAGGATTGCTAATTTTTCAAATCTGAATAAAGGACATTTGCCAAAGCTTCAGCCAGAACATGTGATATTTTCTGTTGTACTTTTCTATTTGCAAGAGTTAACTGATTGAGTGTTCATAATATTAGTGTAAAATATGCTATGAAGGCTTAAGCAGGTATTTTTTTCTAGCGCAAGGGATCCTTTGGTCTAAAATGTTCATGAATCTCTGTGGATGGTGAATATGAAAATTAGCAAGAGGGGGGAGGCAATCTGAGGCTTGCGAGCTTGAAAATAAACACATGAATGCACACTTTTGTCTGATAACAAAATTTATTACAACTGGTAGGCAGTGACGTCAATACTGGAAACAGATATTTTAATTACTTTGAATAATTAGTTTAAATTTAAAAAATCTTCATTTTTTTAAAATGATTTTTAACGTTGTTTCCAAACCGTTCCACCCCCCGGAAGTACTTCACACGCCCCAGGTTAGAAACCGCTGGCTTAGATAGAGGTAAACACAAGAAAGAATTATAGTAATAATATAATAATTCAACTTATTATCTTACCTGATTCAGTGGACGAATGTTTTAAGGTGTCACTCTCGTGTTAGACTGGTTTGCTGATGACGGGGAGATTGGGGCTTGAATCCCAGTCGGGTCTACTGAGGCTAGTTTTTACAAAATTGTTTCCCACTCTCCCTCCATGCGAATGTGGGTAGACTACCTCTTAAATGCTTCCTTCCTCATCGATATCCAGTTTATAGTAATTATCATATATGCGTATTACCTGAACAAGTAGTAAGCCGCGGTGATAAAAATATTTATATTCTAATTAATTAATTGATTAATTAATTACCTGCAACTGTTGGCCCACATACAAGTGCGTTAGTGTGATGTTTTACGGTTTGTTGTGGATGGAGATATCAGAGTTTGAATCCCGGCTAGGAGAATCACTGTTGTTTCCCTAAATGTGTTACCATCCTTCTTACATGGATATGAGGGTACATTTCATCTTTATTCCACGCTCCTCCCCTAAGTACAAATATGTGGATAGACCGGTTAGATAGTAAGCGCGGTGGATCAATTTTTAAAAGATATTTTCTAACGATTTATTTGGCTTAAGCTTTTCTTCCAACTATTTAAAATTTATTTACAACTATTATAGTGTTAAATAGTTCTACTTGTGAACCTGAAGTTGAATTTGAAATGTGATCAACACATACATTTTGAAATATTTGGGGCTATATTTTATTTACATACATATAAGCACTGGATGAATTATGTACAGTTAATTCATTTCTAAGGGAAGGTCGCCAAATATGGCCCACATCTCTTATATGACTCAACTCAATTTTATCTATGCTACGGACTGTATTTAACATTGAAATAAGTAATTTAGAATTTTAAAATGTTTTGCCAGCTTGTGTCTAAATAAAGTATAAAAAGAAGATCGTAAATAAGTTATTGCTTTTATTTATATGTAATTAAAGTCTCAACATTAAGTAGGCCTTCTTTAAAAGTTAGGTTCGATTAGGTTAAGGATCACTTCTTAGATAACACAGCTACAAAGGACAAATGGGAAGGAAGGGTCGATCAAGGATAAGACGTTAAGAAAACACTCAATGGTCAAACCGGATTATTTTTTTAGAGTACTTCAGTTCAATAAAATTAACCTAAATCGTTACTACACACGTTTTATATAATATGGTTATTTCACATCATAAATATAAATGTGCTTAAGGTGAATTTAAATTTCCATTAATGAGCTTCTCGGCTAATGGCTGCCCCGCAGGTCTTTAATCAAACATCATTTCCACCAGTCCGTGAATAAAACGATAACATTGTAGTTTATTTACAAGGTAGTAAACACGTAGCTATCATGTTTAAGTTAATTAAGATCTTGTACTGAAATGAAAAAAAAAAAATGCAGGATTTAATTAAAGTAAATTTATGCTTCACTTCTAACATTAAACACAAAATACTCCACCAAATTTATGAATGAACATGTAAATATGATAGGAGTTCATACATGAACAATTTTATTTTTAATAAATATAACAATATTTATTTATTTTTAGATTTGGCATCGGAAAACTCGCAGAGGGAAAGTGAACATTGCTATTGCTTGTGCCATGATAAGAAAATTGCTGGTGTAGCCGTTATTCGCACGGGGAATCTATTAAGCAGCTTTGTTATTTTAATAGATATAATAACCACAGGGAAAAGAAACAGAATTTTAAATTAAATTTATATATTAATCCTTTATTGGTTTGAATTGTGATACAAAACGCGAAAATGGGCTGACACAATGCCAAAATAAAGATAAAATCTGAACATGTTTTAAAAACTGATATTTCTTTTGATGATTAAGTTATAACTTATCTCTACACAATACTTTGAAACCTTGCTTATAAAAAAATGAAATAAGATTGTCACAGAATTATTAATTGGTTGTTAAAAGGCTGTAACTAAATCCCGTCAAAAGTATTTTAACGTTTTTTTAAAATCGCATTTACCACGTTTATTGGGTGACCTGGTGGTCTAGGGGTAAGGTGTCAGACTTCTGTGCTGGCGGCCGGGGTTCAATCCTCGGTCCCGGCACAGATTTATCTGATTTCCAAACCCTTCCTTCACCTCTGACAAGACATATTGTGAATGTGGGGAATGCCAGGCCTCCACCGTGGTTCGGGTTCCACGTTAAACTGTAGGTCCTTCATTTCATCTCACAATCACCCTACCATTACACATTAGCGTAAGTGTGTATAACCCGAACTGGTAGTAAGACGCGGTGCTAATAATAATAATAATAATAACAATAATAATAATAATAATAATAATAATAACAACAACCACGTTTATCCTTTTCACACAGTTTACCTTACTTACCCCGTTTAACCTTTTTACTCATTTTACCTAATTTTCCGTTTTTTGTTACTGCTCTATTTACCCTTTTTACCCTTTCTACTCCATTTACGCTTTCTATCTCCCTAATATTTCTTATCCTTTTTTCACTTTTTACCCTTTCTTTTTGGTCTTTCTGCCTCTTTCAAATTATTTTACCATTTTTATTTCGGTTAACCCTTTTAAGTTTATACTTTTTTTTATAAGATTTATTTTGACCCTATTTATAATTTTTAACCTTTTTATAATCTTTGCTCAACTATGCCTTTTTAACATTTTGGGAAATTTTTGTATTTTTGTATTTTTGCCTGTTTTGATTGGATTTACTTACTACCATTTTTAACATTCTTGGCCTTTTTGCACCCCTTTACATTAACTACCAGGCTTAGTCCCGGAGAAATATTTTAAGTTAAAAATGGGGAGATAGGTTAAAATGTATAAAAGATTTTAAAAAGTGCAAAAAGGAGCATAAAATGTAATAGGAGTGAAAAGAAAAATCTAATATATTTTTACTTTTTGCTATCTTACAGGTAAAGAAAGTATTGTGATCGTCAAAAAACTCGAACTCAAAATTTTGATGAATTTCGATTTTTCATGATCCCTCCGAATCCGAAAAAGTGGTTTTTGTATTTCCGTCTGTCTGTCTGTCTCTACCTCCAACTAGAGCCTGAACTATTTTACCAATCGGGCTAAAACTTGGTATATATGGTTTTCATAGGGTTGCCCCGAGGGGATTTTGAAATTGGTTAACTAACCCTAAAATTAAGGGTAGTTTACTAAGGGCAAAAAGAGAAAAAGTCGATTTTCTAAAAATCGGCTTTAAAAATTTTGATTAAATTTCATTTCTAAACATTTGTAAATATTCCAAACAAAATGGATACTGTCAATATTTCGTCAACATGACTTTAAGGGTTTCGGTCTGATGAGTAAATTATAATTATTTTATCAAATCTCCGAGTCTATTTGAGATATGAAATAACTTATCATTGCAAAATTGTAAAACTATTAAAAATAAAAAACCTTTATATGAAATATATTTTTATAAATCCAACATTTTCTGAGATATTGGAAAATATATTGATACAATTTTGTGAACTTTAGTTTTAAAGATATACTTCTTAAGTTTTAACGCAATAATTCTCCAATGACATAGAGTAATTAAATATAATTAAGTCTATAAAAGTTTATGTTGTTTTTACTTAAACCTCCTAGGAGAAATGTTTGTACAACAATGTTCTGTTTCCTTCATTTTAGACTCAATAGTCAATATTTAAATTATTTTGGTCAACATTTAATAATGAGGAATTTAATAGCAATGCGATGGCATGAAGATTTGCAACAGCTAATAAAATGTCGAAAATTTTAACAGGAAGTTGAAATTTTAATACGAAGTGTTGACCCTTGTGGACCCAATATTGATCTTTTTTTTTATCGGTCCAAACATACAAATGAGGACTCTTTAAAAATAAAATTATAAAATTTAAAGCCGGGACTAAAAAAAAGTTTTACATAAATATAGTGCAACTTATGCTTGAATTTGCTAGTGTATATTATTCCGTTTCACATATATTACGAGTTTTGAGTAAATACCTCCATTTTTAAACAATATAGTCAGAAAATACGCGTGTAGTTCTGTACCATTTATTTATAATTATTAATTGACACCCCAAATAGTACGAAAGCATGTGTTGCCACTTCCGTAACTCATGTAGGGGGCTGGGATGTATGGCAAAGGGGGAGGGGAAATTTCATGTTACTTGTTACATCATTATTGACTGTAACTTCATTAGATTTTATGATATATAATCCAATAGTAACTAAATATAAAGATAATAAATGTATCTACAATTATTGTTAAAACAAAATGTCTGAAAGCATGTAATTAACTTATTATCTCCGTAAATATTAATAAACGATAAACATTTTACCTATTTTTTCAATTGTTTTTGGTGGTAGTAAGCAAATTAATGTTTTTGGATATACTAATAGTAACCATTATAATAGTTTGTTTAGCATTTTTGGCAAATGATCTTCCAATTTAATAAAAGAAAGTCCTCCTATTATATCTAAAAAAGGAAGGAAAATTAATACTCTATAACCCTTGTTGCTAATAATACATCTTAAATTTTAAATTAATTTACTACAAGCATAAATAACAGAAACATCGTAAAAAGTAAGTAATATTGGATATTTATGGATATTTTAAGTCAATTTCATGTTTACGGCCATTTTGTTTCATGCAACTATTGTATATAATTTAACGTTCCTTAATTTGATACATTGTATTCCTTTCTATCATAAATATTATGGAAGTTAGAACCAAACATGTTGGAACAAATAGTCTGATTTCCCCTTCTTACCCCCCCCTCACGGCCCTCACCCCCTGCATAAGTTCCGGAAGTGGCAACAAGTATTTTTCTAATCTTTGAGGCACCAGTTAATAAATCAAAAAACGCAGTATTGTATCACAAATTTCTCACGGATTCTAATATTCGACCAGTTGCTCCCACACTATCCCTCCAGTCCTCACACCCTCAAATTAAGAATGTAAATTTGACATCGTTTCTTAACTATTTAGCACCATTTTGTACCCAAGTACTAAGTTTGACAAATCATCCCCAGACACTGTTATTGTTTGGGGTGAGGAGCAAGTTAAGGATAGCTCCCTAATATTAAAATTTTGTTTTATAATGCCAATTTAAAAGTTTTGATTTACACCATTTTGCACCCAAGTATGGCGTTTTGCATCTTAATAGTTTTTCAAGGAAAAAATAAATAATAAGTAAGATCAGAATTAATTAATGGGCCAAGTTCAGCACATGCCTTGTTTCCCCCAATAAAGCTGTGATTTACTCTATGATAATATTAATGTATAGTTTGCACTCAAACATGAAGTTTTGAACATTAATAGTTTAGCCAAAAAATAATTAGCTACAACACAATGTTATAGTTTATTATTATATTCACGTATTTCCAAAGATTATAAATGTTTTTAGTTTCAAACTGTTTTTCGTGCAATGTTATACACCTTTGTAATTAATTTACTATAAAGTAGAAATAAATTTATTAATTTAATGTCTTGTTTGGAAAAAGTTTTACACACTAGTTTATTTTTTTTGACTTTTAATACCTTTTTACTCTGATATAAATGTGTCTTATATTTGAGTTTTAGTGTCACCAAATTTGAAAATTATTGCCTTGTTGATGACGTTTCTATTTTATATGGACAAGGCTGGTGACCTTTTCTGACGGGGTTTACTATGTGAAATAATAATAATAATAATAATAATAATAATAATAATAATATACCCTGTTTTTCTCAATATTCAGTCAATTGAAATTTAAGTAGTTCTGAAAACGTTTATCGCTATCTTAAAAATGCTTGCTGAGCAACTGTCGGTCCCGATGGTTGTCTTGCCCACGTGGTCAGTTTAAGAACATAACTACCCTAGTTGAGCTTCTTTTATGGAATGTGTTCGAACTGTGCGGGTGTGCATGGGCATATTTAATAGTAGATAGCTACCATTTCTCTATATTACTATTTTATTATGTAGGTTTGATTAATCTTTACAATAAGGTTGTGCATTATGAAACTTATTTTCATTGACATTTAGAATAAACGACACTATTCTCCTCATTAGAGGAAATTATTAATTATAAAATAACGAGGCCCTTTATATCCCGGACCATGCATGGTTCATTGAGTAGTAATTTTTTTAAATAATATTCTGAAATAGTGAAAAATATAATTCTTAGGTCCAGTTAATAGCTAAACTTTTGTTCTGAATAAATGTTTTATTTAACTTGAAATGATCCTAGCTATACGGCTTATAAATGTAAAATATTTGCCTTAACATATTTTACTACAAATTTGAAAAGTTGAGATTGTTTAATATATTTTAGAAAAACTAATTTGAATTTTATGTAGAATTTAAATAATAACTGTATTTTATATTTAATTGTTTGACTTTTAAGAAATAACTATTCACAAGTTAGATAGTATGCTTTAAATATAGTTTAACATTTTTTTTATAGATTTTTTATTTTCTCATATAGAGAGAAAATAGTTCTATTGTAATCATGAACATTCTAAACCTCGAGATTATGATGAAACTTTACGTTTTATTTTCCTCTGAATTAAAAAGTTGGATTTTATAATTATGTCGGTCTTTGAACATAGATACTAAACTATTTGAATGATTTTGTTCAAAATTTAATGACTATACTTTGGGAATTTGTATTGACTGTGACACTAATCCTTATATTGACGGTAGATTATTTAAGAGGGACTTTTGAAATTTACAAATATTTCGAGGAGGCTTTTTAAGGCTGTTTAAAATGTGTATCTAGCTAGTGTTTTATCTGACTAATAACACTGTACACTTGTTTTTTGAGTAAAAATTTGTTTTAATGCAGTTTAATGAAGAATCGTTTCTGAAAAGTCAAAAGATTTTTGAAAATGGATCTAGTGGTTTGGTTAAATATGTATATCTGGGGATTTTTTAACATGACAAATAGAAATGTACACTTTTTTTTAGGGGAAAATTCATTAAAGGGTAGTTTACCAGAGACTTTATGAAATTTGAAATGTTTTGAAAATAGCTTTAACGATTTGGCTCAGAATGGGTATCTGGCAAGTAATTTACAATAAAACAATTAAACAATTCATTCAATTAGTAGTGCTGATTACATATATTTGAACAATTTCAATTTTAAAAAAGAAAAAAAAATCACCGCGTTTTACTGCCTGCTCTGCTTTTACGCATCTATGATAATTATGCTAATGGCTTAGGGGGGAGGAAGAAAGAATTTTAGAGGTAATATACCTGCATTTGCGTGGAAGGAGAGTGGAAAACTATAAAGGGAAAAATGACCTCAGTAGACACGACCGGTATTCGAACACCGATCTCCTCATCTCCAGCAGGCCAGTCTAACAGGAAATTGACACCCTGGACGATTCTGCCACTGATGTGGGTTTTTTGAAAATAGATTTAGCAAATTTTCCATTTGAGGACTATTTTACACGATTTAATAATAACGTATGTTGATTTTTATGAATATATTAATTTAAGTGTAGTTGACTTATGATAAATTTTAGAAAGTTCAAAATATTTCAAAAAGTGTTTTAATATGTTATTTAAATGGGTGTCTGTTAATTTTTTTTCATGATAAATAAGAATATATATATATTTATTTCTAACAAATATAAATAATGTGAGGGTAGTTTTTAAAAAATATACTTTTTGAAAACTTGAAATATTAAAAAAATTGTTTGATCAATGTTGTTTATTTTTTTTGTGAAAACGGTTTTTACTGTGCTCAAAAATGATTTTTTTTAAAACTTAGGTGTAATTTTCAAACAACTTTTTTTTTCTAATTTGGGGGATTTACACTTAACTTGGCCACCGAACATATTTTAGCTTTAAATTTATTTATTTTGCTAGAAAATCTATTAAGGTGCAAAACGGTTCTAAATATGTAGAAAACAATGCATATTGACAATTTTGATTCAAAGGTGTGGGGGCTGGGGTCAGGGTCCAACAACTTAATTTTATCTCATATTAAAAAAAATCTTTTTTCTCTAATCAATTGAGGTGCAAACCGCCATACTTGGGTACAAAACGTTGCAAATAAAAACTTTTAAATTTGCATTTAAACAAAAACAGTCGTACCAACTCTGGAACTGGTGGGAAAAATTTAATACTTGGGTGCAACACTGTGCAAAATAAGAGCAAGACGATGACGTATTTACTATTTTAATTTGAGGGTGCAGGGGCTGGATGGAGGGATCAACAACTTAATTTTATCTCATATTAAATTTTTTTTTCACTAATCCATTAAGGTGCAAAACGGTATTCTTGGGCAAAAAACGGTACAAAACAAGACATTTATTTTAGCCTTAAAAATCTTCCCAAATATCGAGTGGGGGGAGGGGAGGGGAGGAGGTACGATCAGCTGGGCCTCACCTAATTTATTTATTTAAAATATTTTTTCTTGTATGACTATTAAGGTGAAAAAGTCATACTTGCGTGCAAAATTGTGCAAATCAAAACTCTTAAATTTGCATTAAAACATTTTAATATTAGGGGGCTACTCTTAACTTGCTTCCCACCTCCAAACAAAATCAATCGTACAGTCTCTGGGGATGATTTGTCAAACTTAGTACTTGAGTGCTACGCTTAGCTTGCCCCTCCCCCCTTCCAGATTTTTCTTGAAAAACTATTCAGGTGCAAAACGCCAGACTTGGGTGCAAAACAGGACTTTTAAGATGGCATGAAAAAATCTAACATTCAGATAGTGGGGGGCTACCCTTAACTTGGCTCCCCTAAACATAAACAGTATCTGGGGTTAGGGTGCAAAACGTAGTAGTTGGGTGCAAAATGGTGCAAAATAGGTGCAAAACGGTGGTATATTTAAATTTAAAT
>CABFVZ010004292.1:11351-52296 GCA_902151445.1 Timema monikensis
GGGGGGGGCAACTTAAGTGATCTTATTGTGCTCTCTCTTTTAGATTAAGGTTTTTGGGATGAATGAAAAGCTAGACGAATAGCTCTCGCATTATGGGTAGTGCTGCCCTTAAAAGGAACGCCAAGACAACACTAGAAGAACAACAGGTACCATTACCACAAGAGTTTCAAAGTGTATTGAGGTTGGCATTGGAACTATTGGTCAATTATTTGAGTTTTGCACAACTCAAACTGTCAATAAACACAAACAAATCATTATTATTTCTCATAATGTCATAATGGCTTTTCACGCACCAGTTTCAAGCAGCTGTATCTCCGCAGCCATTAATAATTAATTGGACACATGTTTGAACGAACATTTCTACTCAGAATAATCGATACCATCACCTCCCAAAATATTTACCATTCTTCCCGAAACACTCTGCATCTCAATAGGTTCTAGTAAAGTTCTTATAAGGTCCCACCCGCTTCCATGGTTAAATGGTCTAAGTTATAAGGGCCTATATCATAAAGATAATTCGAATGACAACAGTTCTTTTTAGTTGCAAAAAAAAGTGAAGGGAGTGGGCAGTTGCCATTTGAATGATATAGCCTCGGCACTAAGGCATCACCCTCACAAAATACTGGACTACCGATGATTGGGGTATGATCGGTTGTACTGAGTGTGGTTTTTACTAAATAGTTTTCCATTATCTTTACAAAAAATGTTAGTACACTTTCTCTAAATTCAACATCTTTCATATTTAACATATAAGCGTAATTATTACAACGTGTTCAACACGAACGTGTAGTATGACGTGCTAACAAAGATACATACATAATTAGAAGGCTTGAAAAAAAGGTTAGATTCATCCTCGCCTTTCTTATAGACTATAATAACTATCGTCTGTATCCTAAATATAAGGGGACAAGCTTGATTCTCAAACTCATCTCAGTACAGTCAGATTCGAATAGAAAGAAACTATTTGGAAATTCACAAAAATTACTAAAATATTGTTCATAATATATTCCGTATACTTAGAAGTTAGAAAATAACATAATTTTAGCGGCCAAATTTGCCACAGTTTTTTATTTTATTAATGCTATTTTATATGTATTATATATACATCAATCACTCGCTCCGGTGGCCACATGGTCTAAGCTTTTAAGGCGTCACTTTCGCAATAGATTATGGACTAGAGTTTGGTGTTAAAGTCCCAGGGTGTATTGAGAGTGGTTTATCCAAAGTGGTTTTCCACTCTTCCTCCTCGCAAATTCTAGTACACTTCCTCTAAATTCAACCTTGCTCATCATTAACCCATTAGTATAATAAGTACCTAGGCGTATAATCCAAACGGGTAGTAAGACATGAATGATGCTAAATAAATAAAAATAAATACAATTATATATATATATATCGAAAGGGACACTGCAGATGCCATGACTTTACGTATGAGTACATGAAAGTAAATCTAGTAACTTTCCTAGTTGGCAGCTGTTTTTAAATATTGGTGTTTGTATAGACGCGTATTATTTACGGACCTGTGAACATGTATTAATTATTTTATTTCTCATTAATATTTTGAATGCATTTTTCTACTTTTTTTTTTTTGCAGACTATCTTACACCCATCCGTGCTTTTCGCAGAAACATCCGTGACCAGACAGTGTGTGCCCCCTAGAGGATAATACACCACGTAGGGGGCTTCCTAGCAACAATGTACACAGAAAGGCTCTCCATGACAAAGCAGCTTTGAATGTCCGCACTTTTGACGATGAAAGCAGCGCCTGTGGAACTAGTAGCATGCATCCTAATCCTTAACTCTTTGGAGGGAAGGATAGGTAGCTTAAATATTAGGGCCAAGGAAATTGTTTTAATATGATCACTATGTTTTTAAAATATATGAGAAAAATATGAGGAAATTGTTACAAATCTGTTCATTTCTCAAACAGCTAATACTAACACCAGTTATTGTTTTACCTTGTATTCATTGAGGCTCCAGCTGGATCTAATTATGAGTTTTTCCAATATTAATATCAGTAATGTTCAACATTTAACCTTTTCTGGGATATTATATATTTCTGGGCAGAACAGTCTTCTCCATTTAATGTCTAATTGATTAGGACCCAGTGGCAATAAGATGCCCACAGAAGCTTTTGGTTTTTGGAGGCACTCCTCGCCTCACTTCACTTGTCCTCATCATTCTCCTCGCCTCACTTTCCTATTCCTCTTCATAGCCTCACCTTCCTCCTTCTCCTCACATCACCTCACTTCTCCTCACATCACCTCACTTCTCCTCATATCACCTCCTCGTTTCATCTCACTTCTCCTTGTATTACCTCACCCTCTACGCCTCGTTTTATCTCCCTGCTCTTCGTATTACCTCACATCCCTTCTTCTCCTCACTTCTCCTTGTATCACTTTCCCTCCCTCTTTGTCTCACCTCACTTCTCGTATCACCTCACCGCCCTGCTCTTTGTCTCACCTCACTTCTCGTATCCCCTCACCACCCTGCTATTTGTCTCACCTCACTTCTCGTAATACCTCACCACCCTGCTCTTTTCCTCACCTCACTTCTCGTATCACCTCTCCACCCTCTTTCTTTCCTCACCTCCCTAATACGTTAATCACCTCATATATTCCTCCTCACGTATCTGCTCCTCCTCGCCTCATTATCTATTTACACTTGGATGCGTAGCATCTCACTCATTTACATTTCAATGTATTCTTATAATAGTATTTGTTGTTTTATGAAGAAAATCAATGCCAGCTAGTTCTAAGCTAATGCACAATGTATAACGCCAAATTAATGTATTTTTCTGAATGTACAACTGCGGTTAGCCCAATTACATAGTTGTATTTCTATTTTCAAATATGATATTCATTCAAATCAACTCTTTCCCCCTGTCCTGCGTAGGCAACGTGAGTCCTGCAGTCAGTGTGAATGGAACTATTTAAATTCGTAAAAACACAGGGCATGTATGGGTTGATGTGTGTTGAGTTGCGATTCAGTAGGCGCCCACATTTACCTTCTTCGCCAGAATAAGTCAGAACATCGTGCGTGCCTGAGAACTGAGGGGAAATCTTTGATGATTCCTCCTATCTGTCACCCCCTCCCCCTACGTGAGTCTACGAATAAATGAGTTTGTGCGCATACGTTAGTGAGAAATCTATCTGTCAATTGCCGATTGTTTGCACATCAAACAATCTTTGTCACGTTTGTAGCCTATCTATTTTCCCACCACTGAAAATAAACTGCTTATATACCTATGCTAACTATTCTGGATGACTCTTTGTTTTGATGTTTGTCATGTTTGTCTAGTTGTAGAGGCTAAACAACCCAAAATGTAAGCTTAAATCTCTTTCGGCATATATATCAATTAGGATGGCAACTCTTCAAGTTAAGTGCAATTTAATTTGCTGCATACATACGAAGTGCTTAGTTTGAAGCCTTAGTTAAAATTTATATAAAATGTAACACCGTTTGGCTAGGAAGTTTGTTATAACTTTTTTGCTTGATATTTGATTAGAATTTAGAATTTAGATTTGTTGAGAAAGCCTAACTGATAGAAATAACCTAAGGTTAAATAAGCTTAGTTATAGCAACTACAGGTTTTAATTAGAGGAATATTAATCTATATATGTTGTTTTTGAGATAGTTCAGGTAATTTCCTTGATATTGTTTAAGTTAATTGCGCAACGATTTAGGCTTGTTCACTTACCATGATGGCTTAACCGCTTCTTGGACGTAGTTATATTTTGATTAGGTTACTGTTAGCTGCATTTGAATCTGCTGTGAGATTAGACGCAGAGATCTGCTAGATGACATATTTGTGGGCTACTAATTACTTGTTAGTTTCTCATAGATTTAAGTTTAGTATTAGAATGGGCAGTTATTTATATTGGTAGGCCATTTGATCTGCCCAGATGCTAACTTCATGTTAGAACTTTTACTTAGAAAAGTTAATAAATAATTGAATACAAATTTTACCATTCCCTTGAGATTAATTATAAGTCAGGTAATATATATCAGTGTATTGAAGCGTCTGATTATTTTAAATTGCTGAAGTTATTAATTGTCATTATACATAGATGTATTCTCGTACTTGGTATGTTCCTATTCTACATTTATAAAGCGCTTGCCTGAATATAGTATTTTAATACCTTGTTTGAACTTATTATGAAGGCTGAGACTTGTTACATTTTTAGTAGCTAAATTAGTTTATCTACGCTTAAGGCGTGTTCGCATTTCTTTTCACTATTTAACTGGCTTTATTTGAATTTTGCAATAAATGAGCTTACATAACCTGTATTTATTGCTTATGTTTGTTTAATTTAACTTAAATCAACGTCCTGATTTATAAAACCCGGACTTATCCTTGGCTATATATTATGATGCATTCACCACAAACATAAGGCATTTAGGAACGTGATACCTATAAGTTGGGTCGTGGGAGATGCAGCTTAGGTAAAGGAGTTTGCAAAATTAAGCTTACCTAATCACAACTTTGTAAATATTTTTTGTACATAAACTTGTTGTTCGGGCTTTCAAACTTTGTGGACTCGATCAACGGAAGAGCGTGAACAACTTCAAGGGGTTATGGCAAGGTCCACAGGTTCAAGCATTTGAAATCATCAAATCAGACATACCAGAGCTCCCAGGTCTTACTTTGTATTTAAATGAAATGATGATACTATTTTATCAGCTGATTCAGCATCCCATGTCCATGGTGCAGTTTTAATACAACGCCAAGATGATGGAATTCTAAGATCTGTTAGTTACTATTCTAGAACTCTCAGTGAAGCTGAGGAAAAGTGGGTGCAGATCGAAAAGAAGGGGCTGGCTTTCACTTGGGCGTGTGAATTCTTATCTAATTTTATTACTAATATAGTCGAATCATATAACTCTAGTTCCTATTTTAACCACCAAAAATCTATATTCCATACCCCAAGGTTACAAGGAATTAGACTCAGTTTGATGAGTTACCCCAATGATATTGTTCATGTGGCCCGTAGAAATTCACTAATTGCTGACGCTCTTTCCAGAAATTTGATATCACTATTAACTAGGGAATATGAACTATTGGAAGAAGTAATTGCCTATATTCAAGAGGTTGTTGGGGGTCTTCCTGCATCTGATGCTAAGTTGCCAGAATTTGTTAAAAATCTATACCGTAGCTTTACAAAATGGCTTTCTGTTGAACGGTAATATACTATTAATTCATAATGACATGCGGAAGTAAACAATAAATAAATTACATGAAAGTCATAAGGGTGTAACCAAATGTAAATTACCTGCTAAACAAAGTGTTTGGTTGTTAGGATTGTCAACACTACCAAGATATGTTGTTGATAGCCTTCAAAAGTGTATCAAACTTAGGATAAATTGAACATAAGTTTTAATGTTTAGTTTTACTCAGTTTTCAGATCGTCCTTGGCAAACAATTGAAGTGTCTAAGTAACTGGTATCTCCTAATTGCTTACTACTTCTCCATATATCCAGAAATAGCTTTGCTCGAACGCCTCACTACTAGTTGTGTTATAATTCATTTAAATCTATTCTAGTACAGCTGATTGTGGTTCACAATGGATTCATAACAATATAATTAATGATAAATTTGTCCAATTTGCCAAATATTATAATATTGTAACAAGATTGGTGTTTAACAGTGGGACCAGCGTGCTCTCATTGTTTACCCTGGCTGCGCTCCTTGTTCTCTCTGTCTCCCTCCTTGTCTAGCAGGTAGGCAACGACCTTCTCACTTGACTGGGGGATTAGAGGGACCAAGGGGCTGCGGGGGGAGGACGGAGTCACGTCTGGAGGGGTCTGGATTCTTTTTATTCTGGACTTTTAACTCTAGAAATGGAGTATTCCAGACCATTAGCTGTCACCACCCCTAAATAAACACGCTCAGCGATAGCCGTGCAGAGTCAGTTCTTGGTTCTCGACTAATGAGTCCGGGAGTCGCCAGTGCGAGTGTGTGGACCAGTGTGTACATTGTGTGAGCCGGGAGGGGACCAGCGAGTCCAGTGTGTCAACCAGCGAGTCCTGCATTTGTGTATAGCGGGTCACTGCCGTGTATCGTGCGTCCGTGGGCATTTTTATTCGTGTTTGGTCGGCAAACTACCCCAATATCTCTAAAAGAACTCGCGGTTCACACTTTTACGTGTGAAAGGCCTGTAAACCTCCCAGGTCACGTGCGCCCCACATTACAATATTAAGCTTATTACATTCAACCCAAAGCACTAAAAAAGAAACGGCCCTATAAAGTCTGAAGTGAAGAATTTAAAAAATAATACTATTAAGAGTGAGGCCCCATACAATGCTATACTCATACTCCACTCCACTCCACTCCACTCCACTCCACACCTCTATAATATGGTTATTTCCCTGCCAATCTCTTGGGACAAAACTTCAAGGATTTATACCAACATTGTCAGGTAACCTCCCTCCCTGATCGGTTAATTTGGATCAGCTGTTCCACAGGGAAGACCACGGATTGTAAAATAAAATAAAATTGACAGTCACCATGCTGTTAGGCCTCTTCCAGACTTGAACCTTAAAACAAAAATCTTTATCACATAACGGAACCAGGACGGTACAATAGTAAAGAAACATGATACACTGTGTTCGTATGTAATTCAAACAAAAGAAAGATAGTTTATAAGAAATCGGCAATCTCTGAAGCATCTTAACAAAAATTGTCATTGGGTGCAAATGAGCTGGCCAATAGCAGCTCGCCATCCTCTCAAAGAAGAGAGACAATTATACTCGTTCATCCAACCTCTATAGAGGTGTCCGGTGAAGTAAAATAGTACCTTGCGGCTATATGAGGAACAATGCTTTCAACTCAGCTCACATCACTCGATTATGCTACAGATATGTTACCTCAATGTATCTGTTATCTTTGACTCATGTTTAGTAATCGATATATTTTTTCTTGTAAATACATTTCATTTTATACTAATCTGGCCTTTTATTTAAATATATTCTCGCCATAATACCACACTCTTAGATAGTTAGGCAGACATGCTATTGATCTAAGGTGTCAGACACCCTCAATACACCAGATCAGGATTCGAACCACCATATCTGTGTCATTGACAGTACTGTCCATTGTGAGAGTGACACCTTTAGACCTTGCAGCCACCGAAATGGATTCAGATAAGGTTCTTCCTATGCAAATTGAACATTAGCTTATGATAACAAGTTTCCATTCCACCCCATGGTATATTTAAAGCCGTTTGTTACCTCGACATTTCACAGAGATGACCAAGGTCGGGATAGGATCGATAGACGTGCACCACGAAGTTAGTTCATTAGTAGGCTCACATTAGCATCACCACTAACAGTTTTGTTAATACGGTTCCAGCTAACTGGTGGCGTGAAAATTATAATTAATAGCTGGCCTACTCATTAGTCTATTGGTTTACAGTGACACTTGCAGGCTACGTGATTATTTCATTGATTCTGAACATTGTATTGGAGAGCAGTGACCTTTCAGTTGAAGTTTGATCTTAAACCGCGTCCAGTAACTATACTCATGCTAATGATGCAGGGGAGGAAGGAGGAGGGGCTAATTAAACTACCTCGTTACAAAAGGTAACACTATCGTCCCAGTGGATTCATCTACTGACCTTGAATAACGTGCACTTCATGATTGATTTGTTAGTAATTTTTGTTGATAAATTATTGATTTATTTGCTCATTTGATAGCGTGTCTGTCTACTGAGCTAAGGGTCCCGGGTTCAATTACCAGCATGGCTGAAAGATTTATCATCAATGGTGAAATGTGGGTTAATACTTTTTTTTAAATTTTCATATACATTTGTCCTGACCTTTTATTTTACTATAAGTCAAGACTTTTTCTGCTCTGTTCATATTAAAATATTCCTTTTATATAGTTAATCTAACAATTTTACACATAAACTTTCTGGAATATAAACATATACTACTACTTAAACTACTTGTCCTGTTATTGATCATTACCTACTTACCTCGACTTGTACCTGTTAGCAGCTCAGTCTACTATATGTCAATACCATTATTTAAATTATAACTTATAACTACACTTTCTTTCCCTATTGAAGTTATTTTGACTATATCATTTTTTTCCCCTTCATGATATGCTTGATTTGGACTTAAATCTAATTTAACCTAACATATGCCTAGTGCCATCATATACACAATCAGTTTATATCTTTTCCTTGTAGGGAGTTTCATTTTCTTTTTCTTCTCTGGTCAGTTCCTGACGTGGCCAGTCGACATCCCTAGAAGGCTCGATAGCTCCAGCCCAGCATCACGCTTGTTTCCAAGCGAGCAGAGCTCTTTGAGTAAGGAACAACTCCCGACGTCTCATCTGTATCCACTTTACCTTTCTTCTCCCCTAGCCGGTATTCCAGGCGTCCCTGGTTCATCAGCGATATTCATCACTGGAATCCCTGAGACTTCTTTCCTCAGCTAGAGTTCTAGATATATTCAGAGTACATAAAAATCTAGTCCACCCTCCCTTTTATTACACTTTCAGTGTTTTGTATCGCCAGTTTGGAAACATCTCGTCTAAGTTTGATGTTTCTTTTCCTTATCCGTCTTCCTCACCTTCACTCGCCACTTCTTCCTTAGTTGTTTCTTCCTGTCTGTTTTGTCTCGAGTCTTGGATACACTGTCTGCTATCTCATCAAGGTAGCTCCATCTGTCCACAGCCCTCAATATATAGTATATGGCATTGGCCTGTAGCTCCGTTCTTTCCCTTTCCGTAAATACACATTCCAGTTCACGTGTTCCGGTATCACCTCTCCTCCTCAACAGCAAAGACTGGTTTCACTCAAGTTCATCCTAAAGAGGGACGATCGGTATGGGCCATGACCTGTGAAATAGTGGACAAGTCCCTGGGAAGGTTGAAGATGCTTTATTCTCAGTCTTTCTTGTACTTTCGAAAATAACTGGAATATCCTTCTACCTGTGGTACTTTATTCCCAGTTTGCTTGCAACTCCCACCGGAGAGTTTCTCTTCTATCATCCTTGGTACTTACATCGTTAGTTGTTAATTCTATTACTTTGTCTAACTTTCCTTTTCTAAGTCAATATCAAGCGTCCTCTTTCTTACCTCTAAGTCTAGGGGCCAGACACCTAGGGGGACATAAAACGCGTTTGTTGGTATAGTTTTGTAAGCCCCAGCATGTCTAATGAGAATTTTCCTCTAAGGCCTCTGAGTTTCCTTTTAGCTCTGTCTCCTCTCAGTTGTTGGGCCCACAATCCTACTCCATATACCACTATGGATACAAGCAACGCCTGATGATATAGTCTAAACAGTTTTAAGGGCAGATGGAACTTACGCTGCCCTATACTGACTATCCCATTAATAACCCGCAAGGCTCTCCCACATACGTTGACCATGGGAGATAGGAAGCAACGCTTCTCGTCAATAATCACCCCTAGGTATCTAACCATTTTGCTCCTTCTAATTGTTTGTTCTGCTATCTTAATTATCGGATCTATCTAAAGTACTCCTCTGAGCAGCATGTAGGCTGTCTTCACCGGTGCCATGCTTAGTCTTACTTTCCTATACCATTTATCTAAGCCGCTCAGTATCTTATTACTATTTCCATCCAGGTTCCTCCTCGAACTTTCCTCCACCACTATCAGTAAGTCGTCAGCAAAAGTAACCACCCCCACCACTTCAGGGAGTGCTTCGATCTCCAGCAACCCAGGCTCGAGACCAACGTCCCAAAATATCGGACCACTGACAGATCATTGTATGCATCCTTTTGTTAATTTTTTGCTTATTGTTATTACTTTGGATCTCGGGTTTGCATGTCTGTCCCTACAGTAGTCCTTAAAGCTTCTGTAGATACTCCTTGCACAGTTTAGTTCTCTTAATCTCTTAAATAAGGCTGGCTACCAAAGGTTATCAAATGCGCCTTAGATGTCCACAAATATTCCTATCAGATATTTTGCCCTAGATTTTTCTACCATGCTAAAAGCAGCACAGATCACATCCTCTGTAGACCTGCCCTTCCTAAAGCCGTACTGTTGAGAGTGCATTCCCTCCTCCTATCTATGTTTTTGCAGTCTATTACGTAAAATTTTCTCCTGCAGCTTTGCACATACATTCATCAAACATAAAGGTCTGTATGACTTTGGGAGTTGCGGGTCTTGGTCCCCCCCTTTACTCAGAATTACCACTTCGCTCCGCCTCCACACATTTGGGATTCTGCCCTGAGCCAAGCACTCATTCATGAGCTGGGCTATAAAGGGTGCTATTTCTTCTCTGATTTCCTGAATCACCTCTACCCTGATTCCATCAGGTCCAGGTGACTTCTTTCTTTACATTCCTACTATTAGCCTTTTAACCTCGCCCTGTGTTACTGGTTCCACCATCACGTTTTCATTATTATATGCCATTTTCATATCCTGCCTAACTATTTCATTCTCCTCATCCCCCTACTCCGGATTATCATCAGGGAGCAACACATCTATTAGTAGCCTAGCCGATTCCTCCTTCTGGTTTCTTTAGTATTGAAATTACAGCTGGGGGTCTAATTTTCACTGCTGCAATCTGAAAGGATACACCCTATGCATTCTTCCTCAATTCTTCTTGAACAAATCTTTACCAACTATTATTTTTGACAATCTTCATTGTATTTTAACATTCTTACTTCCTTAGCCGGTATATGTTCAATAGTAGGAGTCTTCCTGATATTTCTAGGCATCTTTAGTATTCTCGTCTTGCTCTCCTTGGATGCCCACGTAGCTTTTGCAGCCACTCATTTCATGGTAAATTTCCTACACATCTCGTGACTTCCTTCATATCTGGCATTGCTTTCCTCATAGCTGCTTGTAAGGCCCACGTGATGTCCTTCAATTTTAGGTTTATGTTGTCTCCCTGTGACACAGGTTGCGGTAGTACCAGTTATCTTCTTAACTTTTCCAAATATGCCTTTTTTCAGGTTGTAGAGGAGTCGCGTGCCTCCATTTTCATTGTATACTTCTTTACCCATTTCAAAAATCATCAGATTATGATATCTGGATGTCTCACAATCATGCACTTGTCAATTACCTATTAGTTCTCTTGGTTCTACATTAAACAAGGTGGCATCAATGTTAGAGTTGACTCCTGCCCTTCCTATATACTTTGCAGAATTTCCTGGCTGGTTTACCACCTCCAGATGTCTTGTTGTTATTGTATTCTTTAGTAGTTTCCCTCTTTGACACGCCCTATACCCTCTTATTCTACCATCTTTCCTTCTTGCTTGTGTCATTGATATTCCAGAGTGGAGACCTGACATTTGAATCCATCATGTATACAACTGGTATATTAGGAAATGCCTCATTTATCTTTTCTAGTTGTTCTATACAAGATTATATTTCCTTTCGGAACTGAAAATACATATTAACTAGTAAATAAATATCCACCGATCCCTGTACGAATTTCCACACATATGACCTTCTCATTACAAAGTTGATTAATCCTTGTGGCTGTTTGTGATGTGCCTGCTGAGCACTATAACGACACTCATTAGTGCCTTCCCATTCGATATAATTCTGGCATCTTTTGGCAAATGCGGGAGAATTCCGTTTCTGGTACTTTAGGACTCCTGTAGGCACACAGCATCCCACGCCTTTTCTTCCGCCACCTTCCTCACTTCTTGCATCACGATCGCACTTCACATTGCATTCATGTGTCTTATTTTGATTCCTATTTTCTTGTTTTCTTCCATCACGGATAGTACATGTGGATGTAACATCTCGGCCATTTCTATTTTCATCGAACGCAGTGCAACCATATGCTTGAGCGAGGTGCTTATAAACTTCTTCCAAATATCACTCTTCCTCCCTTCTTTAAAATACTTTGTTTACAATTTCCCTTAATTTGGATACATTTATGGGTAAATTTGCAGCTTTTAGCTGTATTCTGTCCTGTGCCTCCGGTGTTGGAAACGTTATCGTGTTACTCTTCTCATAGCTCTTCCTTACTAAGTGACGAGGAGCCAGGTTAAGGTTGTGATGTTCTTCCAATCTTGATAGCTGAAGGTTTTTCTCTAATTTGGGACAGAAGTGTGGCACTACGTCAGTAATCTTTACGTCTCCTTCCTCTAGATTTGCTGTACTATCGCAACTGCCTCCTTACACTCCTTTGCATGCCTTTTTTTTTGTCACAAGTTGGTATTTGCCCTCTTTTAAATCTTGTTTCACCTGTTCCTTACCATATTCTTCTCTTTTCCTCCACAGTTTCTACACCATTCCTCCTATTTTTTCCCAGTATCTTTCGCTTTTTGCTTTATCTGCCACAACGACCGATGATATTGTTTTAGCCTTTTCCTCCACATTTAATATTCCTGACCTTACCAATACTGGTTCCTTATTTGGGATGGATACCATTTCTGATACAGTATCAGCTATTCCAGTATTTAATTCCCTTTTTCCTTCATCTGAGTTTCCTTCGGTCTATTATTTATCTTGTCTCCCACCCCTATAATACGTTAGTTACCCTGAAATCGTATATTATCCACTGGGTTGTGTAATTGGGCTATGTATGTAAAAGCTGCAGCAACAGAGTCTCCTGTCGACCATTAATGGCCATCCCAGAATTAATTTCCTGGCCATTTATTGCCATCCCATGCATAGAATGTGACCAGAAATCCTTGATTTTCCATCTATCCATACTTTTTGTATTTTTAATACTTTTCATATGGAGGCCTCTTGCTAGAAGTTATTAGCGTACCCGTTTTTTATTTTACATATTTCCTCATGGTCCCTGAAATGTTCCATTACGCCATCCATACACAGAAATTTGATGTAATCTATCAGTTTAGTTATGGCTGTTTTATCAACGAGCTCCTCTATTATTACCTTTCTTATTACCCTATAGTAGTTTTCTTGCTGATAAATAGATCCACACCAAACTCCCATAACAAATCCTATTACTTTCAAGTGTACTGGTTTCCCTACCCTTTTTGCCCAATGTTTGGCTTCTGTCAGCAGGATTTCCACTATGATTATTATTCTAAATTCATTATATTACACTCGAGATGGGAGGGCCAAAATTTGCCTCTATGTGTTCTTCCTCAGTTACCTTTGCAGAGGGTATAAAGTACTCCCTTATGCACTTAAAGGCACCTTTGGCATCCTCAAATCCATGGTACATCATATCTACTTTTCCTGGATATCTCAAATTCGGCCCAACCAACCCTACTATTGCTCCCTCCTGTACTATATTCCCATCTCTTCGAGGTACCCCCATATTTTCCCTCTCTCCCCCATTTATGAATTTAGTCAGAGAATATGCCCCTGTCAGTCCAGATAACACCACCTCGTAGTTACGGAGATAGTACATGCTTTCATTCTGCGTTGTTGAATACCGCAAGAATTCTCTTCCTTTAACACCTTCAGCAATTGCAAACCTCTCTTCACGACCATATGCATATTTACACCTACACATTAACATTATGCGCATAATGCTTCTCTATTCATCTTTGAGTAGAATGCTCGTGCTACTTCCGGAACATATTGACTGATATTCCAAGACTTCCTTGTACAGCCCAATAGTCCAAGGGTGTATCACTATATATGCAGAATTTACATACCTCTCAACATTCTCTATGCTCAGCTTTCCCACCTTATACAATATCCCTATAGCGACCGATTCCAGTGGAACCTTGTACAAGGCCATATTTTAAAGAAATACATGCATATTGCTAATATTCCCAACACTCAGAGGATCACTATTACTTGTTCACCTGATTCATCTGTTCCTTCTCCAGATTTTATTATTAAGTGATGTGTCTCTTGAGTTCTCTTATCCTCTTATCTATATTGTTTTGCCCTAATAATATTCCTTTTCACTCTGAAGAAGGAGTTAGGTTTTTTCACTTTTTACTTGAGCCATACCTATTATGTCCTTATGTATTTGACCCAGACTGTCCACTATTTTTGAAAGTAAGTCTGTCTTATCTCTAAGTTATGTATTAGTCATAGTCAGTCCTTTGAATAAGTCTGTCCAACAGTATCTTTTATGTAGGACATTCACGGTGATTAGGGCGCTTACAATTTGTTTTTTTCCTGCTACTGCAGGGGATGCCAGTTTTAACTTTCACTTTACAATTTTCTGCTTTGTGAACCACCTTCCCGCATTTCCCACACACCATATCCTGCTTTGGGCAAAATTTGGCCATGTGGCCGAGGTCCCTGCATTTGTTGCATCTGGTAATCACAAGGTAGTCCTCCACTGACACACAGCTAAACGTCACGTAAATCCGTGTGTTCACCATTAGATTCCTGACTTTTGGAGAAACCTAAACCAGATGGTTCACAATCCTTCTTTCTCTTGGCTAAGTCTTGAATCTTGGTTCGAACCCCTCTTCAAAGTCTTTTCTATCGATCCGATCCTCAAAGTTCTGACTATAAATAGTCTCCTTCATCTTTTTTATTTTCATTTCTGTAGGCATGTCAAAGATTGTTAGTAATTTTGTTCTTCCTCAGTCCCTCACATTTTAAATCCTCAATCTTACTAATTATATATTCAATCTTATTTGTACCGTTCTCTGACTCAGTCTCTACTACTACCATATTGTCTGTTGTTCGAACGAACCTGATTTTGATTCCCTCTTTAGATGGATCTATTTTCCCCCATTACTTTTTGTTGGATTTCTTTTGCATACTTCCCTTTATTGGATGATATTAAGACCTGCTTCACCTTCCTCACCTGTTCTCTCATAATTATCTGGGCTGAAGCCAGCAACTCCCCTAGCGCTGTTTTCGCAGCAACCATTTGGACAAAGGTAGGCTAGGGCGTTATCTTCTCTTAGCTATTTTTGAGCTCCTGCCTCAATCTGATATTCTCTATCTCTAGTTGGGCTATCCTCCCATCCTTGAAGGTAATTCCTGTATACAGCTCTTGTATGCTCTTCTTGATGTCAAACTGCGCTTCTTGACTGGCCTTAACCTTGGTGAGCATATAACTGATCTTCCTACAGGTATCCTCATAATCGTTCCTGTAGATATCCTTAATGGTCTCCAGTACCTCCTTGCTTGTTTCCCCGGTGTCCATATTACCTCCCTCCTCTTCTTTCTTCTCATCTGTGTCCTCTTTGGCGACACCTACAGCTCTTCCTTTCTTTCTGGCATTTCTATCAGATCAGTATAGGAGTCAGTATTTAATCGACCCCCCATACATGAACTAATCAAACCTTTTCTCTTCAGTTACACTCACATACAGTTTAACACTTACCACTTTCTGATTCAATTTCTATTGAAGAGTCTTGAAATTCGGCTTGGTCTGAAAAGAGTCACTATTCCCTTGACCTCCTATGGATATGTTACTGTCTCTATTTAGTTAATAGTTTCACAGAGATGAATTAACGACAAGGCACTGGCTGTTGTGTCTGTCCTAGTCTTAAGGTATATTATAAGGCATATGAAGCTACGACAGGCCTAGCCAGCCGGTAGTGGGAAATATATGGCTTGAATAAAACACTGACCACAGGCTGGAAACAGTAATGGATGGATGGATTTGTAATTCTCTATCTTATATTGAAGTACACCACCCATTATAGCGAGTAAAAAGTTTTTTAGCACGTCTTACTACCTGTCCAGGTTATACGCATATGTACTAATTACGATATATTGAATTCACCCACTTCTGTGACCACACGGTCTAACGTGCTACTCTCGCAGTAAACTTATCTGCCGATGATAGGGAGATCGAGTTTAGAATCTCGGTCGGGTGGACTACGGGTGATTTTAGAAAAAAGTTTTTTCCACTCTCCCTCCACTTAAGTGCGGGTACATTTCCTCTAAACATAACCTTCCTTACCCCTAAAACCACTAGCGTAGTTAGTACATAAGCGTATATTCCTAACGAGTAGTAAGATGTGATGATAAAAATTTAATCAAAGGAAGTTCACCAGCGTTTGCGTCGAGGAGAGTGGAAACCCATTTTGTAAAATACCCCTCGGTACACCCGACCGGGTCTCAAACCCCATCCTCCCTGTAATCGGCTGTCTACTCCAACATGAGAGTTACGCCTCAGACTATGTTGTCACTGAAGCAGGTAATAAGAAGTTAAAGAGGTTGTATAAGGTTATAAAGGACCCTGGTTCAAGCCCAGGGCATGACTTAAAAAAAATGAGATTATCTGTGGATGGCTACGCCCAATATCCAAACACAGTTTGATTTTCATGGGAAAGACCTTGTCTGACAGCTAGAAAAGTAGATTAAATTTCATGTATTCATACCTTATGTCATGTGAAATGCAGTTGTTCCTTTTGATAGCCCATATTAATACCTATAGGATATTACAAACGTATAGCAGAATGTTATCAATTTTCCCGAAAAAAAGTCTGTATTTTGTAAAAGGCAGCTCACATGAAAATGTAACCGTACTAACATTAGGTGTGCTGTGATTATTGTTTTGTTATTAATGTACCAATATACTCATGTGCGTAGAAAATGCACGTTAAATCTCCTGTTGGGGTTGAGCACTTACCTAGGTTAAACCCTTTTGAAATAATATATAATGGTGTTCTAAATTAAACGTGAAACTATAAACAAACTTTAAAACCAAACTAACTATAAATACACATCTTGTTTTCTACTGTACATTTTATGTTGATGGCATTGCAGGCACTCCCACCCACATTGCGTGGAGAGAGAGCTGAAAAACTACTCGAGATTCGAACCCCAATATTTCCGTCGCTGCTAATCCAGTCCAACATGAGAGTGACGCGTTACACCGTTTTATCACCGATGCGGGTAGAAATTAGTATTCTAAAAGGTATGTGAAATATAAGTTAGAAACAACGTCACTAGAATTAAAATATATATAATCCAATTAATTGTTATAAAATATTTATCTCTAGCTGTAGGGGTGAAAATAAGTTATAACTCTAACTTTTAATTAACATTTTATATAAGGGAAAGATAGAATAATTAAAACTATACTATATGCCATCCAACTAAAACATTAAAAAAATAAATAAACTGTATTTAGTCAAATGTTTCACTAATGCTGCACCGATTATTTGCCATTGTTTTACTCTTATTAAATAGATAAATACACAAAAAAAACTTTTAAACGCGGGGGTACGGCTAAATAATAATAATATTTAGCACCGCGTCTTACTACCCATTCGGGTTATACGCTTTAAGTACTAAATACGCTAATGAATTAGGAATTGGGAAGGTTGAATTAGAGGAAGTGAACCCGCATTTGCGTGGAGGGAGAGTGGAAACCATTTTAGGGAAAACCACCCCCAGTTCACCCGACCGAGATTCGAACCTCGATCTCCCCGTCCTCCGCAGTCGAGCTCAACACGACAAGCGCGTTAGCCAACTACGCCACCGAGGCGGGAGGTACGGCTAAAGCTCTAGAGTCTAGATTCAGCCATTCGACCTGCTCTTACCTCTTCTCTCCTTGTGTATGGAGGAATTCATTTCTGAGTTGAGGACACCATTAAGGCGAATTCCATTATACTCAGATGGTAGATGATACGTGGGAATGATGATGGTGGAAAGCAGAGGGGAACTACAGTTTAACGTGGGTTCCGAACCATGGTGGAGGCCTGACATTCCACACATTCACAAAGCGTGAAACCACACAATTTGCCAAAGCTGAAGGAAGGGTTTGGTAATCAGATAAATCTGTGCCAGGACTAAGATTTGAAACCTAGACCCCTAATACAGAAGTCTGACACCTTACTCTTAGACCACCAGGTCCCAACTTTTAAACGTGTTTATGTTAAAAGTGATTTGTAAATAAAATTAGGTACGCATTATGTTTGTTATCCATCAGTATCCTCGAGATCTGGAAGCACCGATGCTATCTAGAACCTTATAAAGCAAAAGGTTGAGGTGTACTGCAATAGATTTAATTGAGTTTACATATCTTTTTCCAAAATCTCTCAGATCTCAAATGAATAGCTCATTTTGAAAAGGCTATGTTTACACAAATGTAAATTTTACAAGAGAGAGGAAAAAATCTGTTAAAAAAGATCATTGATAAGAATATGGCTTTTTCGAAAATAGTGCTCAGAGATATAATGCATAAAATCCACTTAAAAAGGGATTCTACCATGGATTGTGCACCTTCTATAGGCTATTTATATTTAAAAACTGATTGATTTTGAAAAGAAAGTCGAAATGTTACCCTTTCGAAGTGACCTATTTATAATTAACTCATATACTATTATATCAATTTTTAAACCTCTAGTGTACAAATGTAGATTCACTGAAATTAAATTTTCTAAAGAGATAACCCACTTCAATGACCGAATGGTCTAAGATTTTGTGCTAGGATGGCTAGCTGATGACAGATACATCGGGGTTCGAATACGGGTCAGGTCTACAGAGGGTGGTTTTCCTTAATTTGTTTCCCTCTCTCCTTCCATGCAAATAAGGTTATATAACCTTTCAAAATGCTTAAATAATATATAAGAAGGGATATTGTTTGGCTGTACCACCAATGCACCCGTAAGCTCGTGTTTTACAGCGTGTAAGCTATCTATACATGTTACAACGCCTCTTTCTTTCATAACTTACACCCAATGTAATATGTAGTATAGCATCAAGAGCCATTAGCGGTACTACGAGACCAATTTGGGTGGACAATCATCCCATTACCCCCTTACAACGCACACACCCAACTTCTCACTTCTCTCAAATACACTTGAACCAACTTTCGTAGATCCACCCGGATAAGAAAAACTGTTCGAATTTTATAGCTTTTTAACCGGAGTTTGATCGTCTATGTGCTGTTCACAGCGGAGTAAGTAGTTAGGGAACAAATCCACTCCGATTAGATGGAGATACACAAGTTGGGGAGTAGACCCACAATGGCTTTAAGAAGATAATTAACTTTAAGATAATGAGCAGAATTGTTTACTTTGTGTTCAGTTCAGCAACGTAGCGGCGCACGCGCGCGTGCGTGAGACCTTGCCATTGGGAGGAAATAGATCGATTACAATACCACAAGTCAGTTGATGAAGCATTCAGAGATGATATTTTGAAACAAGTTGGTCTTTATAACCCGATGAGTCCACACACAAGTGGTGATAATTAACTCCCTGCACATGTGTGAGGTTTTTAGAAACTATTTATCTATTAGTGCCCTCATATTGAAACAAATTATGCTTTTTATTTTCCCCCGCATCATCGATATAAATCACATGTGGGCACGTGGATGTATGCGTCAGTCTTGTTTTATATCTGCTTTGCTGGTTCTATTGAGCTTGGAGTTCGAATCTTGGGGTGTATATATTGGGATAGTTTATCTCCTAAATGGTTTACCATCATCCCTTCACATTAATGTTGGTACATTTACTCTTAGCTCTACCTTCCTTATCTCTGTGACTGTTCTGTTATAACTGACAGGTGCAAAGGTCATCACGATGTGTGTAGAAGGGGTAGGGGGGATTGTTAGTGGAACAGGACTGTGTTTATTTTAGTTCGTAAAACATTACTCAGTATTTTCCTTTTCATGACAAATAAATGTATATTTATTATTTTATATGTACACTATTTACAAGTTAGAAAATGAAACGCACAGGGGAAATAAGGGGACCGTTCAATTTCAACTCAAATTGAGTTAGTGTTGCCACCTGTTAGACAATAATGAAAGCTTTATAGTTCACTTTAGTTTAGGGTTAAAGGAAATATCTGTCATATTTAAACTAATACAAAAAACAGTATTTGCTGAGGTCTTTATGAGATTTGAGAAATGAAAGTTGTTGTACTTGGAAGGGTGTGTAATGTGACTTTCCCTTCTTTCCTCCCCGTTTTAAAATATAATAAACAATCACAACGTGATCAATGGATTATAAATATTAAAAAATCTTTAGTTGTGTTACCAAGTTAGTTACTATGCATCCTCCGTCCAACTCAATCCTTGCAAAGAGTCTGTAAAACAGTAAAACACGCCGAGACAGGCTAGTCGATCTGTCAAGTTGCCTGCCTGACAAACATTTTCAATGTATTTTCTCTCGCCTCTCGTTTCTTTCTATGCTAAAAAATTTAAAAACACTTTGCAGTTGTGGAAATTAGTTCACGTCTAAGAGACTATTATAAACTAATATTCTGAGTTAGTAAAATTAAATAATATACACATTTTAACAATTAATGAGTTTCACCACCAATAAAGTTAAATATTAAGGCAGTGAGTACAGAAAAAATGCATCTGTTAAATATTGATAAAAATATTAATTTATAGGGCACAAAGTTGGTAATATTTGATCAAAAAGATGTGAAAAGTTTATTATAATTATATTAATTCTTTTTACCTTTATAGGAAAACTAGTTACTCGTTCGAAATTTCTGTAAATATATTTTTTGTTTATCCTTGATCCTCACACTTTAATTGTAAATTTAAAACAACAACTTTTTTTTTTGTTCTACGTCTTACTACCATTTCTGACTATACACATTTAGACTATACTAGTGGTGTCAAGATGAGGGAGGGAGATTATTATAGAAGAGGTAAGTCAAAGTAGTTTTTAAAATACGACCTAGTTTTAAAAATACAAATAGTTTTAAATACAACATAATTAAGGCCTTGACCCTGTCTAGTGCAAGTCTAAAACCTATTTTGTGAGATGGTGGGTGGGAGGGTGAAAGGCTTGGCTAGGATTCACAACCGACCAAAGTAACCTTCCGCGCCAACAAGAACAGACGGGTAATGGAAACCGTAGATGGCGCTAGCTACCGGACAGGTCTTGCGGAAAAATCATACGTTTGGAAATTTCATTTTTCTCGAGAACGGTTGAAATTTTTATAATAATATTTTCAACGTCGCTTCTAAGATTATGTATCGATGTTTATTAATTGTCACATTTTCTAATTTTTTGTAATGAAGCTGGCAGTTTTCTATTGAAAAATGTCAATTTTATTTATATTTAATCACTGTTAAAATTATATAAAAAGTATAACATAATCGACATGCCTCTATTCTTGAACAACCCGTTTCCAAAAAGAATATTGCAAAACAATAAACATTCTTGAAGATAACCGTTTGTTCCCATGGCGTTGCATTTCCACGCCAAATGAAAAGGGCCAATCACCTTAAATATAATACAACAAAATTATGATGAAACGCCGTTCACAAATATAACAGTTAAACAATATAAATTTGGCACCATAACATAACTCCCGCGTCGAAGTTGG
The DNA here is from genome assembly GCA_902151445.1 of Timema monikensis. Lineage (NCBI taxonomy): Eukaryota > Metazoa > Arthropoda > Insecta > Phasmatodea > Timematidae > Timema > Timema monikensis. Next base: position 32,484 of record CABFVZ010004292.1, read on the forward strand.
CTGTGGAATCAATGATAGCTCACGATAGCCGATATCTCCACACGTCCATCATAGACTCTGCCTTAAAATATTAGTGAAGAATGACCCTAGGCACGAGACGACTCCTGGTTGGATGAGGGGGTGGAGCATTGGCACGCTAAGCCAAAGGTCCCGGGATAGATTCCAATGTCCAGGCGTCATTTTTCAACTAAATTAATTAAACACAACAAAGTTTAAAATAATGCAACGTAGCTTAAAATGATACAATCCAGTTTATAAATATAACATGGTTTTAAAAAATCTAATAGTTTAAAAATACAACTTTAAAATGGTACAACATATTTATTTCTTTATATACAATCTATTACTAATTCATAGACCCGCAATAGACTAGACTGCCAAAGATGGGGAGATTGAGGTTCAATCCCATTCGGGCGTACTGATGGTGGCTTTTTGTAAAATGGTTTTCCACCCTCCCACCACGCAAATGCAGGTACTCTTCCTCTAAATTCAACCTTCTTATTCACTAACACACTAGTGGTCGGGCTATGCATTACGATCATGGCTTTAAGGATTAGGATGGTTATATTTATAGGAAGTGTACCCGCATGAATGTGGAGGGAGAGTGGAAAACCATTTTGGAAAAACCATCCTCAATTCACCCGACCGAAATTTGAACTTCGATATTTCCGTCATCGGCAGTCTAGTATACTGCGTGATTAGCTTGGTAGACTATGTGACCACCGAAGCGGGTTTTAATATCTAAAAACAACGAATTAATGTCTAATAAATACCAAACTATACTCAACCAAGTTTTCGTAGGCTGAGCCTTTTAGAAAATACAAACATACTTTTGGAAGCCAAAATTTGTAGTATCTTACTATTAAATTGGTATTTATAGTTTTATAGTTATTGATAATAATAGGCCTATCTATTAAACGGGACAGGTGCAGATTGCATGACTTGACGTATGAATACGAGAAAGTAGATCTAATAGCTTTTCTAGAATATACAAATTGGAATGTACCCCGATTTTGGGGGGAAGAACAATGCCTGAAAGTTACTAAACCCGTTTTAATATGTTCATACATCAAGTCATTTTACCTGCAAATGTCACTTTTAATTGATATTAACAATACATCTAAAATAACACTAATAAAATAGTTAAATCATTGTTGGTTGCAAAGAAATATATTTGAATTTTCTTAGATGTTCTTTAAACCAAAATCAGACTATCGATATTAATACAAGTGCAAGATTATGTAGACAGTTAAGTGGTAATATTTTATGTAGGCCTACTAATTCATTCATACATAATTACTTAGAAAGTTGCTTTTAATTCAAAATGATAGCAAATATATTCACGTTTAAATTTTGCAATGCTATAAATAATAAAATAATCGGTGGTGGATTTGGGTGAGGAGCGCGGGTGGTTAGGGAGGGGGAGGGGGGAGGCGCGAAACTTGATTAAAGACTTCACAGCTCAAACATAGCACGAGGAGGACATACTTAACATGTTTTCGTACCAAACTTAGAACGGAATAGAGTAGTCAGCAGTAGATCGACGAGAAAAAGGTAATCAACATTATTCTCCCCCCTTCCCCCTCCCTCCCCCGCACGTATTTCTGTTCCAACAAACTCGGCAACTCACAGCACTGGGCCAACACACAAACACACGCACTAAGTCGGAAACCCATCCAACATCGCAATCACCCCCCTCACCCCCTCACCCCTTCACTCTGACCCCGCCCTTCTCCTCTCACTTCTCCAAAAACGTGTGGAAGGGGGGATGAAAAAGGGTGGGGGTTGAAGTGTTTAATAATTCCCGCGGGTGGCGGTGGCAGCGTCGTGAATATTTCAACCACCGGCGCCGGAGGCGGGTCTCGAAAACCTGCCCGGGCGATGGTTATCTCTTCTCTTTATTTCCTTGCTCGCCATTTTCTCGCGAAATATTGTTAGCGTTAGGAATTTATAAAACAGCGCCTTGGGTTCAGAGGAGAAACTTGAGTGATGAGGGGAGGGGGAATTACGAGCTTAAGTTCTTCAAAAAATCTCGCGAAACGTAATATTAACCGTTACAACTTGAGATGCGTGCCAAAGAAAAAGAGTTCTTTAATGACTCAGCCCAGTTATAGGGAGTGCCTCAACATTTGGTATCGATTGCGTTTTCTAAAACTTTGGAAAATACTTGCCTTTAATTCCATTCGATCATTCGCTCTGTATCGTCATTCCTCCTATCTGATAGAAGAAGTGACGAATACATTTACAACTTTATCCAATGAAGGTTTGGGAAGGATAAAACATAAGATAAATATACAAGTTTAACAAATTAGTTTATTTAAATTCAAGCAAGTTAATATAATTATATAAGTTTTAAATAGATCATAGATTAAACAGTCCTTTGCTAAATAATATAAATTAAATCAGTTATCATAGATGCATGCATCCCAACAGGGAAGAATTAAAGTAAACACCTAGTTAACTAGGAATAAACATAAGTAAGGTTGAGACTATTGTATAGTCTAGTAACTCTTCAAATTAGAACTAACGCACATTCTGCTACGAAGGCGCGTCTGCCTCAACACAGCGGCAATATAATTATATATGAATCATATATTAATTTAAGGTTAAACTCCAGTACATAAAACTATCCAGCCTAGCGATTACTAGACTTAGACCTGAAAGGTATATATATGAATTATAGTCGAATAATAGTTAATGATATCAATTTCTAGTAAGTCCTAGTTTAAAAAGCTTCTACGATGGTAGTTAAATAAACTAACTAGCATGAGTTAACTCCATAGAGAGCTATGAAACACAAAGACTAATTTCCTAGAAGAGGAACTATCATTTTACAAATATGGCGAGCTACAGGGAATTTAGGCTGTTAAGATACTATGGCCTATCTGTTCCTAATTAGTACTGCCTGGACTATATATCAATAGTATATTTAGACTTTCACCCGAGCTTGGACACACCATAACTAGTGCAAACAATAAACGTATTAACTAATACAAACGGTGCCTGAAGAGGGCCGGAGACTAAGCACTATCACCGCGGGCCACTACTACGAACCAGTAGTCGTCCCACAGGTTGCTTACCGTAAAAAAAAAGTATGCTAAAGATAAATAATAATAATAGGGACTGGTATAAGTCACACACCTAATTAGGTCATTGAACAAATCGTTACTCGTTAGATAATCTGATTTCTACCATTATGGGATCCTAAGCAGCAAGTAATCCGTAGTATGGCCTTACAGTTTAGGGTGTCAAGACATTTTCCTAGTATTTAACACTATGTCTTAAGAACATAGAAAAAGAAGTCAGAAACAATGACATACAAAATCATGTCATATGGACCGAGATAAATATAGCATAAAGCCCATCATTCAAAACTACGCCATATGGGCCTATAAAAACAAGTCAGAAACTTTGAAAAACAAAACTATATCATATGGACATAGAGAAAGAGTAAGAACTATAAAAAATCAAAATTATGTCTTATGTACATCGTTTAACAAGACTACTAAGACTCTAATGCAGCCTCTAACATTCAAATACTCATAGTCTCAGACGAGGCTTCATCTGCAGGGAGGTGGGGAGACCAACGCCTCACACATCGTAGCCACTAGTTGCTTTGTCCTTGGATGTAGATTTATGTCCAAGTTGTTTCTCCATCGAATTGATTCAATATAATAAAAAATGTGAAGTGAGGGGTGACTGTTTTATACACACAGGACTGACGTCTTTGGGGAGGGTCTATACCAGGACAAAAAGGCAAGAGGTGAGTTTGCAAATTTACGCCGAATGACCACTAGCACTATACGATGGCATGAAGAACTCAAAGAAGCAACTCTGTCATTTCATCGAGGTGGGGCCTGCGATTAAGATGTCGTTTTGCTGAACCTCCAGGAACCGACCGTTGGGGCCTTTTCCTGAAGTTTGGGAGTTTCCCTGCAACATGATTTCACCGTGAGTTAATATGCCATACCTTATTAAAATTTATTAGTTCTTGTATTTATCGTGTTAATCATACATATGAAATTCCGAGTGTACGTGTTAAACGGAACGTTTGCACGTTACACCTCTTTTACACCTTTTTATCAGAAATCTGTTTTCACTTTTAACTGGTTTATGGATTAAAATTTTAACTAGATATTAACAGTACAATTAACCTGCTTCGGTGGCTGCATGTTCTAAGGCATCCCTCTCGAAAAAAATTAGAGTGCCGATGACAGAGAGGTCGGGGTTCTAACCCCAATCGAGTGGTACTGGTGGTTTTCCTTAAATTATTTTCCACTCTTTCTGCATGCAAATGAGGGTACACTTCCTCTAAATTCTAAATTCCTCATTCCTAATCCACTAGCAAAATTAGTAAATTTGCGTGTACCCTGAACGGGTAACGAGACACGGTGCTATAAAAAAAGAGTACAGATTTTTTCACTTTGAATATTTTTTTAACATTTTTGGAACAAAAATTAATGGGCACGCTGGCTAATACGTCAAACTTACCGGGTCTGGTTCACAGATGGCTTATAAATCTAAGTTAAATCCCTAGCAGGATATACTGGGGATGTTTTCTCCTAAATGGTTTTCCACTCTACCTCCACACATATGCGGGCACACTTCCTTTAAATTCTGATCTCCCTCATCCCTACCACATTGGAATAGATTATATACAGATAACTCTAACGGGTATTAAGACGCGAATCACTTTATTTTATTGAAAACTTTTTACTTCTCTATTGTTGGTAAGACTTGAGAAGATAGGTGGACAGACAGGGTGACAAATGAAGAAGTCCTAAGAGGAGTGGGTGACAGGAGAACCATTTTGGATGTGATTCTTCGACGCAAAGCAAACTGTATCGGACACAGCCTTAAGAGGAACTGTCTTAGGACACAGCGTCATGGCAGGAAAGGTTGAGGGAAGGAGGAGATTAGGAGAGGGATTCAAATGCTAGATGACTTAGAGGAAAGAAACCATTTTTGGGAGCTGAAGGAGAATGCAGAGGACAGGGCGCATTGACGGTCTAAGTTCACTGACAAAAGGAATAAGACAGAACACCTAATAATAATAATAATAATAATAATAATAATAATAATAATAATAATAATAATAATAATAGTTGGTAATCAGAGATGTTTTATTTTATAGGTGCATATGACACTATGGTTTTTGACGTATCAATCTTAGATGAACCAAGAAACTAAAGTTATAAATAACCTGTCATATATTTTCCGTCTCAAGGTGGGCGAGTAAAAGACGCAAGCAAAGGTTTGGGTTTTTGCAATTTTTTCATAAAAACTTTTATTTGGTTATAATAAATCAAATATTTACTCAGTAGAATCATATATTTTAATTTTCTTCACATGATGACCTAAACAGCCCTTGAATATCTGTCAAGGATGTCCTGGAATTTAATGATAGCTTTTTATTTTCACTAAAAAAGTTTATCATCTAATGACACTATGCTTATGACACATATTCAACAACTGTTGATATCACCACGTGAATAAAATTATACTACATGTTTGCAGTGAAGCAATATTTAATTTATTTTGGCAATTGCCCAGGAGCACCATGACGAATTTATCACCAACTTATTAATGTTGTTTATCAGTTTGAATGAACTTATAAAATAATTGAAGAAAAGGTTCTAATGAGCTAAACAAAAATGGTGAGCATCTTGCTTAAGTGTAATCTATGACAACGCCTTTAATCATGGCGACCTTCTAAATTAATGCAAGCATCTCAAGCCCTGCGTGGTTATTGATGAAAAATGTGAGACCCTCCCTGCGTTGTTGTAACGAAATCAAATTTTGAGCGACTTGAAATTTGTGTTTCCTAATCTTGAAATCACTCTCATAGTTTTCACGTGATGATAACCAACTACTACCTTTACAGGAGAACGCTTAGTTTCAAACTTGAAACTTGAGTTAAGGGGGAACTGCCACCAAATATCTAAAATACTTGTACTACTAACCTCCTTAAATCTGATGGTAGTTTTTATTTAATAGATTTGTAAATTTTTCTCCTATTAAAATAAAGGTTTTTTGTTAAAACAAAATTTATTTGGTTTCTGTGAATCCAACCATTAAAAAGATATAAAATATTCAACTTCAACGTTTTAAAATAATTTTTATGATTTTTTTTCTATGATTACGCCCAAAATACCTTTTCAAAAATTTGATGTCTGTGTTTTCAAAAAGATTGTCTCTTTGGCTATTTCCTGAATAATTTAGATTTTTTTAAAAAAATATTAGAATATGTATTTTAATTAATAATTTGAAAAAGGGTCTTATTTAAAAAAACTATATTTATAAAATAAACTTAAGGAAATATGTAAACAATTATTATTTCACCCCCTGCATAATTGAATACCTATTGTGCGTATAATCCGAAAGGGTAGTAAGACGCGGTGCTAATAATAATAATAATAATAATAATAATAATAATAATAATAATAAGAAGAAGAAGAAGAAGAAGAAGAAGAATACCTATTCACCTGAACAGTTTTCTGAACCAGCACACCAAGTGTTGTATTTTTTAAAAGAGAATATCGTTGTTTTTAAATTTAAGTGTACCAGCCGATTGCTATGTGTGTCCCTTGAAGCCATTTCCTCCACCGCTCAACGACACGCTAGCTCCCCTCACAGTTCCATGAGGGTTTCCTTCCTTCACCTCTGACAAGACGTGTATTAATCACAACTCGTGAATGTGGGGAATGCCAGGCCTCCACCGTGGTTCGGATTCCACGTTAAACTGTAGGTCCTCCATTTCATCTCACAATCACCCTACCATTACACATTAGCGTAAGTGCGTACAACCCGAACAGTAGTAAGACGCGGTGCTAATAATAATAATAATAATACTAATAATAATAATAATAATAATAATAATAATAATAATATAATTAAAACCGTGCCCATGGGGAACAAAAAACCACCACCCTCTAAAGTACAAAACTCCAAACAAATAAATGAAATAGCTATTCCTCGGTAAGTGTTAGAATTTAAATTGTGTCTATATCGAATATGAAACAGGTATTTAGATTAGCTAACAATATATACATCTTCACTCCTAATAGTTTAATAATAGTAATAATAAACACATAGTTTCTCATTTATAACTTTTAATTAGAAATATTAATAGTTTATTTCATGCAATTTAGGAACTAGAACTATTAAGTCCGTAAGAAAATATTTTCATAAATCACAACACTAATAAATATTTTAAAGAGATATTTTATCGAACAGTTATTCAATAGATCTGAATCGTTGGGTGCGCGAGTTAAGTTTCAGGATCTTGTTTGGTTTACTCGTAACTGGAAGTTCTGGGTTCAAATCACAGCCACGTGGACCGAGGGCTGTTCTTCCCTAAGTGTTTATCCACGATTCCTTCACGCAAATGCGGATACGCTTACTTTAATATATATTTTCTTTAGCTGTATTCCGTTATTATAATTAAAATGTGTATAACACAGATGGATAGTAGCAGGGCCGGATTCATTACAGTAATTGGTTTGGTGTTAAACGTCTTAATTTGATTATTTGAATTTTTATTGCGTGGGTAAGGAATGGGTCCAACTACTAGTTCTTAGTTATTTGTTGTATTTAACGTGCGCTTTCTGAACCAAATGATTATTTAAGCACACAATAATTTCTATGAGTGAGATCGAAAGGACCTAACAATTTTGCTGGGAAAGGTATTTTCACAAACCTTACAGTGTTATCTTACATACTACAATCGACATGGGACCGATGGCTTTACTCGTAAGAAATCCTTTGACCCCGGCTGGATTTTAACCCACGAAGACCGGGACCAACTGCTAGCATTATTATATAATGGCGTAGTTGGTTAACGCGCTAGACGTGTAGAGCTCGACTGATGAGAACGGGGAGATCGAGGTTCGAATCTCGGTCGGGTGAACTGGGGGTGGTTTTTACTAAATGGTTTTCCATCCTCCCTCCACGCAAATGCGGGTTCACGTCTTCTAATTTGACCTTCTCAATTCCTAATTCATTAGCGTAATTAGTACTTAAAGCGTATAACCCGAACGGGTAGTAAAACGTGGTGATATTATTATTATTATTATTATTATTATTATTATTATAGGAATAAAAATCTCAACTAAAATCATTCATGGCGGCACTAGTGAGCACGTAAACTAAATGCAAGGCTCATTTAGTCTAGCCTACTGGCAACGGTGAGATCGGGGTTCAATTCGCAGCCGGTCATTCTAGAGATATATTTTCTAAAGGTTATCCTTTTATTCCTATATGCAGGTACAGGTACATTTAACCTACATTCTACCTTCATCACCCCTACCCTATTAACGAGAGTAAATTTGTATAGTTCGAACGGTAGGGTGTTGTGCTCATTATAGGAGCCAGGGAAAACCTTACTAAAATGCCAAATAGCTATTTGTGCTAACTTGTATGAATTTTTTTAATCTGCATATTGTTTTTCTCATTTAAAAAAACTTTACACGAATCAACACATTGAGGAGCTTTGAGCGTAAAATCACCACTCCTCTTTTGATAAAAAAAGATGTCAAATAAATATTATCAATAGAAATATTGTGTTTGTTTATTTCTAAGAGATTCTTAAATATTTTATTCCTATAAACTCATTAGGTAAATACAAATATTTATGGTGATTTAAAAAAAGTAAACTAAAGATTAGGGCCAATGTTAAAGCGTGTTAAATTAGGGAAGAACATTTTTTAAATAACGGCTGTTTCCATAAGCTACGGGATTTTTTTAAATAGTATTTTGACTTAGTGTTTAACATTTATGACCAATTCCCCTTTTTAATTTATTGTTTTGCAAACTTGTGTGCATTTTCATGTATTTGAAATATAAATTTCGTGTTGACAACTACAAAATGTTTTATGTAACTGTTTTTGTTTTGACAAATTCTTTGCATTTTTATTAATTTATTTAAACAAATATTATTCAAGCAAAGTATTTTTTTTTGCCATTACATGAATGTAATTGTTCAACGCTCGATTTATTTATCTGACCATAACATAATAACTGTTCAGATAGCTAGACATTCTTTTGTGACTAAATATTATATTGTGTTTACTGGGGAGGGGGCTAGAGAAGAGAACTTATTTCAAATAATGGTTTAGGGTGAAATCATCTCACATGTATAATTTACTAGCAAGCTGATCCATTCTTTGTACTATATCAAACTATTCAAATTAGGACGTTCAACATCTGGCTGCTAGCATTTATATAATTCCTCCTTGCACAATACCAAGCTAACTATGGCAATCATAATTTAAATTTCATGCTCAGCTTTAACTCATAAAGTTGAAATTTTAACACTTATCTTATTGTCTGGAGTAGTCCCCATACCTTTTCCCCAAATTTCAATTTTCTACCAAAGTTAAAATGTCTTTCTTATTTTGACTCCCTCCCCCAAGTCCTGGAGCCCAATTTTGAAATTCCTCAGTTCGTAAATTTTCCTTGTTAAATGAGGTGGTCCTTCTAAAGATCTTCAAAATTTCAATTTTTCATCCTATCTCGAAGGGGCTTAGATTTTTCTGAACACACACCTAAACTAATTTTTGTTTTTTATATATTACTAGCCTGAAGTACAGCTTTTCCCGGGAGAATAGTTTAGGGTAACTAAAAAGATTTAAAAGGGTAAAAGATAAAATTAAATTTTAGGGTTATGTAATAAGTTAATTTTATGTTTAAGTATATAAAAGGGGTACTAAGGGAAAAGTGACGGACAGACAGATGGCATTGCGGAAATCATGTTTTTGGTTTCAGGGGATCATGAAACGTTGACATTTATCGAAATTTCGGGTTAGATTTTTTTGAAAATCACAATACTAGAAGATATAGATCGTTCCTTGTATTTTTGTTGTTGTTATTTTTAAACAGTAAATAAGGTAATTTTAATTCAATACTTATCTGGCGCTCACCTTGCATACAATATATAGAATCTAGTATGTTGTTTTTTTTCAATAGGAAATGCAGGGGTTATTTTAATGTGTAGAGCATTTATCTCCTTTGAAATATAAATTGTAAGTCTGGTTTTAAAAGGTGTCTTATAAACTCGACACATCTTTAATGCTCTTTATTTTAACAATCACATAATTAATGTATTTATTAAACTCGTTTTGAGGCTTGGGGGAGACCAATTCCCAGTTTTCCCTCTATTGGGTGTGCCACTGACCTATATATACATATATTGGGTAATATATATACACACACGTATATAATACCCAAGGAAGAACAGAGAAATTCTGCACTAGTCTTTTTTTAGTGGTATAGCTTCAATTTGAGGAAACACTCAAATTTTCTTTGTTAATAGTCTGTCATTTATAAATGATAAAAACTACATTATATCTATTAAAATAACTGTTTTTTTTTTGCTTAGAAACATTTTTGACAGTATTTTATTTTGTGATAATTAATGGAAAATTATCACTTTATAAATATTTTCACGTAAATTAAAATGTATAGTACTACACAATCTTACATACTTTCTCATTTAGTAACCAACCAAGAGATGGTTTACTTCCATAGTATATTACAATTAGGAAACAAATTTTCATAATTTGTCGTCAGTAACCCACAAGGGAATGTCTGTGCGGTGCACTGTACCATTTATTTATTTTTTCAAACCTCTAAACACTTTAAGCAAGATTGATCCTGCTATTTTTAAAGTATGGAGTTGCGAGTAAAGACATGCCTACTTTGATGAGTTTTTTTAAATCTTTATATTAATTATATAAAGCCGAAAATGACCGAACTCGATTGAGTTTATACATTAATTTGGACACCTTTCTCTTATAAATTGTGGGCAGGAGGAAGATCACAAACCAAACATTTTTGTGCCCTTGTATATGTGTGCGTGTGTTTTCAAATATCATACACACACACACACACACACACACAAGTACGATTCTAGAATTTTTATTTATAATTGTTTAACTTTGTAGAAATTCAAACCATTCTATTCTCAATGAATAGCTCTTAGCTCAGGCTTGAAAAAAAAACCGGGCAATTTAAAAAATAAGTTGGGCTATATTAGGTTTTATTGGTTTTTTTGTGGTGTGATTAAAGATATTATGTATGCTATCTGATTTAGCCAATCATTCTAACATATTAGTTAGTGCCTAGACTGTTACTTTACAAAGAAAATAACGTCCATGCCTAACAATAATATTATATTTTAGAAATCAATTTTTTTCAAGGAATTAAAACAATAGACACTGATTAACAAAATTCAAAATAAGACTTTCATGCAATCATGTTAGTAAAATTTGGTTCTTAGAAAAGAATGTTTTAAATTTAAATTGTATGTGTATTCTTTAAAATATTCAGTAATATTAGTTTGATCTAGTCCTATGTTAGTATGTTTAGTTCCATTTCCAATCTATCTACATTTTTATTTAAAGTAATTAATCCTATTTTAAATATTAAAAGGAAAATAGAATAACTACTTTAAGAAATTAGACAATTGCTTTGTATTCAAAATATAATAAGTTTTTTTAAGTGGGTATTTTTAATAAAAATCCATGTGGTGTTTTTTTGGGCTGGATAGAATTGTAGCAACCTTATCTTAGCTAACTCTTTTTGCTTTAATTATATGCAATTTTAACAAGAGGCTATTGCATCCATATTATTTACCTTTACATTTTTATCTTTATTGTTAACTTATATCGTTGACGTGACTTGATATGAAATTTATTTAATTTTACTATAAAACCACTTTTTAAATTACACTTTTACATACCATTGTTTGATACTTGTAAACAATAGGAAACCACAAAAATAACATTACTCAATCATTTAAAGAAATCATATATTGTTATATTTCATTTCAACATTAGTTAATCACTAACTTCCAATACTTAATTTAAATAATCTTAAAGATTAGACACATTACAAAGATTTTTGTTTATTAATAGATAAAGAAGTGTTTAGTTTGTCATTGGTTTTACTTATTAGTTCTTTCCCTAACGCTAAATGACTGGACTTTGTAAATACTATGGGAATTAAACACACATGGAAATGTATTAACTTTTCAAAATTGTTTTGTAAAGTATTGTAAATGTTTACTTAATATAATTTATATTTTTATTGTCTTTAGGTTGAGTATACTATAATTTTGATCGTAAGAAGAGTAAATGACTGTCACAAACGTTAGTAAAACTTCATTGATGTATTCATATCTCAAGTAATGTGATTTACATAATTAACTTTCGATATATATTATAAATAGGCCTACCTTTAAAATAATAATGAAGTAAAATGCCATCAACTTTGACCACCATTTTTTGTTATGTATTTATTTGTATTTTCTAAACCTGTTCTTCCTAAAAGAATTAGAGTATACCTGGCCAAACGTTTTGGGGGGTGGTTTTCACCTTTATAGCTATCACATTTCTTTTCTTTTACATCCTTGTCAGAAGAATGTTGGTGCATTTCCAATAAACAATCCTTCTTAATTTTGAGTTAGTATAAGTAAAATCCTTGTATATAATGTTAATATAAAAATAAATTGTTTTTATCCAAAGTAGTTTTAATTTAGTCTATTATGAATTATTATTAAAACAATTTAAAAGATTTACCCATATTTTAAATTATTGGACCTTTTATTTTAACGATTAACTTCCAATTAGAATTAGTTATTGTATTAATTAATGCATAATATCAAGGTTTTAGGCCTATTCCTTAATTAGAAATACAAATCTAATATACTATTATTGATAAATAATAATATACTATATTATACATGTGTATACACTGAAACAATGTTGAATGAAAACTACTACAGCTATGTATAATTTTGAAATGGGACCCAAACCCAGCCTTCCAAATATTAGCCGAGAAAAAGAAGAAGAAACTGACCCTCTACTTTCTTTGTCTCGGAATATATTTTTGGAAAGAATGTATACCTGACAGTCAGTCAACCCTACAGGCGAATAAATGTCTAGCTGTACACAAGGGAATTAACAGAGGGGGAAATGGAATTGAAGTTTTCTACAAGCACGAAGCGTAGCGGATTTGAAACAAAATAGAATGTATGGGGGTTCCTCCTTAAGGTTTAATGAGGTTGAGTAGATAGATCTAGGTGGCGTAGTTGCGACAACTAACTTTCGAGATCTTAATACCATAGTGTAAGTAAGTATAGAAATCAGTTTCATAACAGAACGAAGCAGCAGCGTTTAAACTGGCTTTCACTCACTTGAATGGAAAATGAAATTCTGGGTACCATTGATTTCGAGTTAGAAAACAACTCTCATCAAATAAATTTCGCAAACGTTTGTGTGGTTTAGTAATAAATAATTCATACAATACGGTTTACCATTTAGATTTATTTATATGTTAAAATGTTTGTGTTTTTCAAAGTTTTTGAGGTTTCTGTTAACTAGTCCTAGCTTCAAATCTTTTATTTTTGAGGGACAGAATGAATAGAAGCGTTGTTCTGTTTGACCTGTCATTTGGAATCTATTCTGTCCGTCTAATCTTTTTGTCCAGATATTTTTTTCCACAATAACTGCCAAGTGTTTAGGCAAATTCTAACTAAATTTAGCATGATAATTATTTAACTTAAGCCGAACAACTTATGTACAGGGTTTTCAAATATAGTCATCTGTTAAAATGATGGGGGAAGGGGGCGCACTCCATGATAACTGCCACATGCATGAACCATTTTTAACGAAATTTGGCAAGGATATTCTTTGGGCCAAGGCAGAAAGATGTATGTATATATTTCTCAATCTGGTTATCCATTAAAATATGTCAGCCACAAATTTTGTTTTTCGTTTAATACTGATCTCAAGTGATTTTATTTTATAATTATAAGCAATTGAGCGAATACTTAGGGTGTATTTAAAAAAATGCATCTATTTGGTGATACTGACGTGTTAAGCTACATGAAACACTATTATTCTCTATGAATACAATGTACAATTGAATATAGTACTAATTTGTTTTCTATCTAACTTTAATACCAAGTAAAAATAACTTAAAAATCCAATAATAAATTAGAGGAAATATTTCGACTTTAAATCGATACAGACATATTAAGACTGCAGTAACGATGATAAAATGGATGGAGGGAGGTATATTGTTAATAGAAATACTTATATAATAAGAGCTTGATAACTTACATCGGTGTATACGCTAATTAAGGTGTCAAATAAATTTGTTTTGGTTGACCGATGACAGGGCTACTAGAACTAATCCATGCATTATGCAAATATTCTACAATACGCTGTTTAAAAAATATTACATTAGATGTTAAATTTTAACTATGTACCATATTTTATCACGTAGTTATCCCACGGTTTACTCCCCCGTCCCTCCTCTCAAAATACTCTCTGGGTCCGCCACTGACTGTATTTCTCACATAATGCTATAACGTATTTATTTAAACAATCTCATATTTGAAAGGAGGTTTTCATGTCCAACCCAGTCCGTCCAATGATTTATCTTATCTTCCCTGGATGATGTATATTTCATCTTCAATATTCCTGTAAAACGTATTTATCTCCCTCTATTCTCGGTCGGTATTCTTGGGGTCGTATTTTGGTTCCCCGGAGGTACAGTTCACGTCCTTTTTTGCTTCAGTGGAAATCTACAACCAGAATATAAAACCGGGTCGTAGATATTTTTTTTGTCATTTTATTCTCGTGAGAGAGGACGATATCTGTGTCAGAATGTTAAGCCAACGGAACATTATGGTCCTCTGAAGATGACACCTCTGTTCTGTAGGGTCAGAGCCACGAGTTTATGGACAGTATCGTCACGAGCCGAGATGGAAATAAGATCAACACCTGGTGTTTGTCTGATATTGCCTCCAAGTGCTTTACCGCGGTTCCTCTAGGACTTGCCGCAACTTACACTAACTAGGCTAGACACAGAGCTCAGGATCAGGAAGAGGAATTTTTAAATAAATGCACCAGCAGTAGTCTGAACTAATTCGAGCTATTAATTGTTTATCTACTAATATATTGCCAGTTTTCAAAAGAAGAGCTTTTAGAAAATACAAACACATTTTTTGCTGTCAATATTGACAAAATTTTATTATATTGTTAGTTTTATTCTATATGTATTGATGATAGTTATCAATAGTGACAGATGCAGACCACATGATTTGACGTATGGATATTTGAAAATAGATCTAGTAGTTTTTCAAGCTGTCAGATATGAAAATTTTTCCTCCATTCTTAAGAAACGATTAAAAAGGTGGAAAATTAATTTCAAGCGAGTGAACCAACAGAAGCCCGAGATAAATTCACTCGATTCACAATTCACACCAACTACTCTATGGCGACAGGACGATGGTGGAAAATTTGAAAGAAATATACCACAAGGGGATTTAGTTAGTTTGACCCAGCCTAAGCTTACATTATTTAATCTAAGGACATAGGATGATAAATATTCCTTCTAAGGATTTATATCAGCGTTCGTCTGGAGGTAATATGGAGAGCCCAGCCTCCAGTGACCCTGGCCTTTGACCTCCCGGGCCATAGTCAGAAGTACAAAACACTGATTTAGCCTAGCAGCCCCTGTTTCTTGTAGATTGAGAAAATATACAATATGCATTCCCTTGAACTGATTAGATTATTACAATCAACATGATGCGCAACTAGGCAGAAACTTGCATCGGTGGGCACACGGACTAGTCGTCAGGTTCTTCTAGTCAAGGGGATGGATAGTTCAAACTTATAATCTCAGTGGAGTGTACTGGGAGTCTTATATATTCGTTTTATCACTTTATATTTTCTGTATTATCCTCAAACAAATTTAGATGCACTTACATTAACTATCCTACTCATCTTTAAAATTTGAATTAAGCCATCAAAACCAGTTTTGTTAAGATGAAAAATGAGAACAATTTTATATGTTTTAATATTAAATTAAGCTACTCGTATCAGTAGACACGCGGTATAAGGTAGCTTGTCGATAATGGATAGGCTGTGGTTATAATCCTGGCCGAATGTACTGAAGGTGAATATTTCTAAATGGTTTTCAATTCTTCCTCCACGCAAATGTTAGTAGATTTCCTATAAATTATCACACTCTCATCCTTATCTAATTCTAGCCGATTAGTAAAATAAGATGCACAAAATTATAAAACAGAGCTCACTTAAATTATAAATTTTAGTTATGTTCGTGTGGTTTGAAGACCTGAATTATCCCATTAGGTCAAAAAGGACGACTTTCAGCCATGCATTAATATAATGTCAATTGATACAGAAAAATAAAATTGGGTCGATATTAGGATTCAGTAGTTTATCTACGCGACAGTCGACAGTCGCTAGTTGGCATACGATTCGTTGCACGTTTGCTATTCATCATTAAATAAAACCAACAAAAGCTGATCCAGCTGAAAGTGTAATCTTTCCATAATTATATTAGCTTTAAATTAGGTTCCAATGAAAATTAATTTGGATCCTTTAATACCAGCTAAATTAAATAATAAATAAAACATTTTTGGTTCTAGTTTAGTAATCTAGTGTATCGATTGTTAAGGTAGCGTGCAATATTTCAGGCATTCACGTCTCTAGTAAGTATATTGATCCAAATTATCTCATTTAAATTTATGGTCACAGCATTTATTATTTTTGAATCATTTCTTCATCATAACAAGGATAAAATAAACAGGAGATATACTTTTAAAGTTGTTATATCAAAAAAATTAACACTATTTTACATAACATAATATATTACAGACAGAAAACGAAACACATTTTGATCGCGAACAAAAACTACAATATGTTTGTATTTTGAATAGGGATTTATATTTTAGTTGTATCCACTTAAAACATATGAGTACTTTATATATTTAACTATTAAATAGGATTAAATAAATTCACGAAATTCCCGTTACGAGCTCAATACCTTGTAAAAAAAGCAGCTGAAAGCTCAAAACTACGATCATCGTCTGATCCTTATTATTTGATGATGTATTTTACACCAGTTGTTTCAGGTAAGTTAATGAAATACATAATTTGACCTGGTGGTCTAGGGCCAGAACTCTGTGCTGGAGGTCTGGTGTTCAATCCTCGGTCCCGGCACAGATTTATCTGATTACCAAACCCTACCTTCACCTCTGACAAGACGTGTATTAATCACAACTTGTAAATGTGTGGAATGTCAGGCCTCCACCGTGGTTCGAATCCCACGTTAAACTGTAGGTCCTTCATTTAATCTCACAATCACCCTACCATTACACATTAGCATAAGTGCGTATAACTTGAACGGGTAGTTAGCCGCGGTGATAATAAGAATAATAATAATAATTTATTAGCCCCACGTTTTACTACCCATCATAGCTACCATTACTTAACTGTAGTAATAACCGGCTCTGTTGTCTAGTGGTCCCGAGTTCAACTCCCAGCTCATGCCTCTGGTATTTTTCTCGAAAGGTGAATTACTCCACAGGTCACCAGGGTTTGGTTAATTAATCTCACGGCACGGAACGATTCCTGGCTAACTCAATGGTTAGAGCATTGGCATACTAAGCCAAAGGTCCCGGGCTCGATTCCCGTGTGGAGGTGTCATTTTTAAATTTTCAGAACATAGCTGGCTTAAGTTAAGTTTAAGTGGTTCTTCACCCTCATACTCACTATCACCCTCATATTCACTATCACCCTCATACTCACTATCACCCTCATACTCACTATCACCCTCACCTCATCGCATCGGGACATGGAAAGAGCCTCCACGGAAAGGATGTACTATTAGTACATTCTGGCGTCCTCTGGGCAACGGTACATTAGTACTGGTAATATTTCAACTACAGGGCTACGAATAATGTAGCAAAGACGCATATTATTATTACTATTATTATTATTACCATCATCATCATCATCATCATCATACGACTGAATTAATGCAGTAGGGAAGAGCAACGTGGCGTCTCAGAACACCAAGTTGGATTCGAACCAAGACCTCCCGTCACCATTGAACCAGACTAAATGACAATGGGGTTACGTTTTACCACTAGTAACAGTTGTTGTATACGTGAGGAATTTTTTTTAGCCCGTGACATTTAATTCTTACATTTATAATGTCTGGATTCACTCTTGTCATTCTCTAAAGTGAATGCATCAGCTCGAGCGTTTATGCAAACTAGACTAGATACAGAACCTCCTGCGAACTCTGGACTGTGCGTATGCAACATCTCATAACGCCAACTGAGAAAGCGGGAGGAAAAGACAGTGTTTAACCACTAAGGTATGTCATATTGTGTAGCTGGAGGGAATAGACTAAGCCACATACACAATAAAGCCCTTTCTTCTCCAGCTGAAAGTCATTTTGTGTTCGGAGTACGGGTGAGATTTAAAACTATCACCCCTCTCTTTCAACTAGCAATTGATTATTCATCTTTATTTGAATTAATTAATTAATTTTATTATGATTCATTGAATTAATTACCAGTCTTTATTATGTTTTTGTTTGAATTAATACTTATCTATTTTATATACAATAATACCAATAATACAGTTCCAGAAACTAAAAAAAATAGAGTTATTTATGTTTAAAATGTTGGTGGAAGTGAGTGCTTTATGGTCTCTGCCAACACTTTCTTCACATGCCACTACTGCTAGACGTGCCTGAAGTTTAGACTGCTTTCCCAACGATGCGCGTGAGAGTGACATCTGCAGACTTCACCGTTTGACGTATGAACATATGAAAGCAGTTTTACAAACATTTGTAGCTCTCAGATACTGAGCTTGCTACTGGATTTCTACTATATAAGAAAAATTCTAGTAGAAAGAGAGATTTATCAAATACATAATTTTTACTATGGTTATTTTATAAGTATTGATATTATATAAAAAAAGTTATTTTATACATTATGTGCTACTTCCCATCTGGGAAAGTCAGATCTTTACACTAATTGAGTAGGAATGGAGAAGGGAACATTGAAAGGAAATGTATCTTCATTTACGTGGAGTGAAAAACATCACCCTTATTATACCCAGTTGGAATTCAGCTCCAATCACCGGAAAACCAGGAAGCTGTCACGTTAAGCCTCGTCTACAGAGTCCGTAAGCTCCACATCCTTATAGTCCTTAAGTCCTTAGAAATGGAAAACATGTCTACACAGCCTGTATCAAAAATCAAGTGACCGTACCAACCAATGAGAAATTTGAAAACAATACTCAAATGAATTCTTCGAAAGGAAATTATCAATATCTAAGTACAAGCAAACGATATCACAGCTAAACAATTATTAACAAAAATAAATACACAACATAATTATTATGATAAAACGTCCAGGATAGGCTACATTTGAAAGGTAGGTTAAGAGCAGTGACAGATAATATACTTAAAACCTGAGTTAGTTACTGTAATCATTGTTAGGATAATGCCATTGGTGCCTTCATTCCGATGCGCGCGCATGCTTACTTTGTTGTGATTGGTAGTCCTTAGCGGTCCGTATTGACGTGTCCTTAGAAAATTAAAGTTGAGTCAACTTCTACGGAGTTATAAGGACTAAGGAATTAAGGATAAGGGCTCTGTAGACAGTTCAATGTGTTGGTGTGGAGTCGATCTCTTACGGAGTACTACACACATTGCAGATACAGAATATGTAGACGGAGCTTAGCCCACATGCTCAGCAAGGAAAGAGCGGTGGGGGGAGGGGGGATGGCGTTGCAATATTAACAAAATTCATATACTTTAATTAGAGTGACCATATGTATTGCTTATTGCAAGACAGTACTTCTTTTTATGATATTCTGTTGTCCTACAGAACCGGAGTAAGAACACCTATAGGTGTTGGTTTTTAACTAAGTACTGTAATTCCAAAAGTGTTTCTTTTGACGTTTGAGAAAATAATGTT